>PVKU01013026.1:5378-31590 GCA_004027475.1 Anoura caudifer | reverse complement strand
CCAAGATTGCTCTATCCAGCAAAGCTGTCATTTAGAATGGAAGGGAAGATAAAGTGCTTCTCAGATAAGGTCAAGTTCAAGGAGTTCATCATCACCAAGCCCTTATTATATGAAATGTTAAAGGGACTTATCTAAGAAAAAGAAGATAAAAAATATGAACAGTAAAAAGACAGCAAACTCACAGGTATTAACAACCACAGCGAAAACAAAAGCCAACTAAGCAAACCACTACAACAGGAGCAGAAACACAGAAATGGAGATCACATGGAGGGTTAGCAATAGGGGAGTGGGAAGAGGAGATAGGGGGACAAGGTACATAGAACAAGTAGCATAGATGGTAGGTAGAAAATAGACAGGGGGAGGGCAAGAATAGTGTGGGAAATATAGAAGCTAAAGAACTTATGATACGAACATGAACTAAAGGAAGGAATGTGGGTGGGAGGAGGTGTGCAGGGTGGAGGGGGATGAAGGGGGGAAAATGGGACAACTGTAATAGCATAATCAATAAAATACAATTAAAAAAAAAAAAAAAAAACTGGGAGTGCCCTGACTGGTGAGGCTCAGTTGGTTGGACATTGTCCTGCAAAGCAAAAGTCGAGGGTTTGATTCCTGGTCAGGATACATGCCTGGGTTGCTGGTTCAGTCCCCGGCTGGGGCACAAACAAGATGCAACTGGTTAATGTTTCTCTCTCACATCAATGTTTCTCTCCCTCTTCTTCTCTTTCTCTTCCCCTCTCTCTAAAAATAAATAACTAAATAATTTTTTTTAAAAAACTGGGAGAAGTAGCACTAGGAAAAGTATCATCACTTTACTTCATCTCTATCTCCCACAAAATGTCTTGTTCATTTTAAATGTTCGAGATGTGTGTTAACCGGCCCTGATTGGTACAGCTCAGTGGGCTGGGTATTGTCCCAAAAGGTCACCAGTTCGATTCTGGTCAGGGCACATGCCTGGGTTGCTGGCCAGGTCACCAGTTGGGAGCCTGTGAGAGGCAACTGATGCATGTTTCTCTCCCTCTCTTTCTCCCTTACTTCCCCTGTCTCTAAAAACAAATAAAATATTTTTTAAAAAGTGTGTTAACTTCTGAATAAATGGAGGAAAGAACACGTATTACTCTAGCTCCAACAGTCCAATGTAGAGATCTTGTTTTGCCTTTAGTTCCCATCCCCCCAGGACCTCCCACTGTGTTAAGCGATAATGAGTCTCTGATTTGGACACATCTTAAGCTATCTATCAAACTATGAAAAGTCAACCTAAAACCGTCTCCATACAAAACATTATTGGGTCTTTATTGATAAATATATGTGCATAAATAACTTGAGCCATTTTAATAAGAAGAATGTTATTTTACAGTTGATTCTTAACTACTAAAAGTGTCCTCATAGGCCTTATTTTTCATTGAAAGCCTCAACAACAAATCTGTCAGCCAGACAGGGCAAGAATTATTATGCCCATTTTATTAATTAAAAAAAAGTCAGACAAATTAAATTCTTGCTCAGTGTCATAGAGTAAGCTGTGCTCTTTACACTATATCTCTGAGTCTATTCAGGTCTATAACAGTATAGTAAACTGTAAAAATTCTTCATTTTAATGTTTACTTTTAAGAATCTCTGGGGAATAATGTATAAAACTGGAAAAACTTTTAAAGATATAATAACTTTGTGGATAATCACAGTGATAGAAACATCTTGACTTCAAATTAGATAGTTGGCTAATAATAAATATCCTACATTTGAAAGAGTCCCACCTTGTATTTTGACATTAGTTCACCCCGGCTCTCTCTTTGGCCAAGTAATTGCTCAGCTGCTGTAATGTATGACTCAAGTTCCTTCAGAGATTCTTCCACCTTCAGCCTGACATCCAGGTCTGGTGAGACATCAGCTGAATTCTTCAACGCAGCAACTAACTTTACCATGTTGATCTGTGAAGACAGAAAATTCTCAACACTGGGCCCAATTTCTTGGAAAATGTATAAGTTAATACATATTTTCTTTGTGTAACCACTCAGATTTTCCCACTAGACATATAGTATCTTCTTTATCATAGTGTTATTTTCTAATATGCTTTAAATTGTACAGAAATAAAATACAATGCAAAAGTAATATTTCACAAAACATTTCCAAACCACAGGGCCATCCTCCCTTCCTTATCCTCCCACTGACCCCTTGGTTTTAAAGACTAAATTCACTGAACAGAAAATATTAAAAAGAAACCTGGACTTTCTCTTTAGCTTCTTGGATCTTTGCCTGAAGCCCAGCTGTGAGAACATGTTCGAGGGACTCCCGGCCTGAAATATTGTGCACATCCATTTGTACAGTTTCTTCCATTCTGGACATGAGTTCTTCATACATAGAGCCCTTGGCAATAAGATGCTATTAAAACAAATTAAAGTGAGCTCGAAATAAAAATTCTGATCACATGTTAAACATTAGCCTTAACAATCTTATCAGAAACCATAAAGGTTAATTATTAATCAAAAACGAGGCAAATTTATACATTATAAAATGTTATTTTAAAATTTCACCTTGAAATTTTATATTTATACAGTCATATTCTGAGCAACATAGTCTTTTACAGATTCTTTACTAAGCACTTCAATAAAATAAAGAATAGAAGTAATATAATGCCAAGAGAGAGAAATAAGCTGAAAGAAGAATAATTAAAATTAAGCTGCTCTAAGTCAAATCAATTACAAGGGAAGCCAATAAATGTTACTGGAGAAAATGACTACTGAAAAAAAATCTTTTTAGAACCATGCTTTATACAAGATACCAAAAACAAATTTTAGCTGTATCAGAAAGTTATATATAAAATATGAAACTACAAGAAAAAAATTATCCATAAAAGTTGATCTGCTCTCTGAATGTGGAGGGCCTTTTAAGACATAAGAGTAGGGATAGAAATTACTATACAAATATGAAAATTTTCTATGTAAAATATAGAAAACAACTTAAAAGTCAACAACATGGTAAAAATATTTGCTACACAAATAAAAATGGGTCATGATTCAAAGAGCTTATACATTCAATAAGAAATACTAAAATCCTAAAGAAAACTCAGAAAATATAAGAACAGATAAATCACAGAAAAAGGGCTAATGAATATTTAGTAGTTGCATCTTACATGTAATCAAATAAGTACAAATTAAAATAATGAGGTATCACTTTTCAGTTAACAAATTAGCAAAAATGTTTTTTTACTTACACCTCAAAGGTGGCATGAGTATGATAAAACAAAAATATACTGTATGATATCACCTGTGCAAATGCTGACCACAAAAGCTGTGGAATTAGGGTGATTTTTATTTTCTTCTTTATACTTTAATGCAGTATTTAAAGGTCTAAAATTAGGACATTCATTTGCAATTTCAGTTTTTTTACCCTTTTTAATCATAAAAGTACCAAAAACTCATGTAAAAAATCTGAACAAGAATATAAAGTATAGCACACAAAGAAAAAGTTTCTCTTCTACCCCATCCCTCTGTTAGTTGTCATGTAATCAACCATTCACATTCATTTAAAAAATGCTTTATATCTACCATGTACCAGGAAACGTGGTAACAGCTGGGCATAATGCAGAATCAAGAAAGATAGAGTTGGTTATTTGTATACCCATACATATATTTTTCTATGGATGCCAAAGAATAAAGTATAAAAAGCAACTGTTTTAAAAAGTACTAGAAGGATCATATCACTTGCATTATTCAGGAACTTGCATTTCTTACTATTAATATATCTTAACCCAGTAAAGATCTACTTAATTCCTTTTTGACAGAATTATATTCTAGCATGTTTATATTTTCACTGTTATTTTTTGAAATATTTTTTAAATATTGAATTTCTCATTTCTAATTTCTTTTACTAAAATAAACTTCAGATATAGCAAATAAATAAATATAAAAATAAAACTGGAAAAGCACTGGCAGATGGCACAGGTAAGCTCATATAATATTTTGAAGCAATAGAAAGCATCATTCTTATAAACAATGAAAATACAAAATGCTATATATACGCCATTTCAGAAATGTAGGTTTAAAACAATTATGTGTTCCTTTTTCCAGGAACTTTCCTTCTTGGATTTGCCTAAAAAAAAATCTGACATGCTTCACAGATTTTTATAACTGGGCTTGAAACTCAGTAAAAACCACAATTGTAACTTCATTCTTAGGAGACTGATACTAAAACATAATCTTGCCTCATTGTTTTTTGATGAGTTGACTGAGAATAAAGATAGAACAAAGTTTTAGCAACATCAGTCACTCTCCTTGCATCAAATGAAGAAGGGACAGCAGCTTCATCAGTGAATGAGCTCTCAAAGCACAGACTGCATAATCTTACATTCACCGTGCGCTGAGCTATATGAGACTGAACTCGCTTATCTCCTCATCGCCCCTTATACAAGAAAATATTTTAGTCTTTACTATGTAGCTGAAAAAAATAATTCAAGAACTTAGACTCATAAGGTATTCTTAATGTTCTTTCAATTTATTGTCTTTCTTCAAGCAAAATCACAGCAAATGATTCAGGAATGAGAATCCACACTATTAAAAACAAAAACTCCCAATAAAGAATACTCAAACAGTAGTCATATTACTCTTTACTCTAAAACTTTTCATTTATCTCAATACATCAGTCAACAACCGCGAAAGCTGTCCTTTTGATACTTGCACAGTCATACCCGCAAAGATTCTCCCGTGGAAGGGTCCACATCGTCTTGATGTCTCAGAAGATCCAAAACAGAGCTGGTTTCTGTCTCCCAGATTTCCACCTCTCCAATGACTTTTCCAACCTGTCCGGACACTTGTAGTTGCCCTGTAGATTCTTCATTTTCCTTTTCATGTTTTTCCTCGCCCTACAACATTCAAAATTGTCACTAAGAAAATGGCAACATTTACATTATAAAATAATTTTCAATTTTAAAAAGTTCTCTTTTGTCCAGGCTGGTGTGGCTCAGTTGGACGGACATTTGCTTTCTGCAAAGCGAAAGGTCACCAGTTTGTCAGGGCACCTGTCTGGGCTGCAGGTTTGGTGCCCTGTTGGGGCACATTCAGAGAGGCAACTGATGATGTTTCTCTGTCACACTGATGTTTTTCACTTTCTCCCTCCCTTCTCCTCTCTCTAAACAAATAAGTAAATAATTTTTTAAGTTATCTGTCTTTTCCGTCAAGAGTGCTAATTCAACTTAACAACTTAAGATTTACTTTTTAGACAATAACAGTAACATTCTATGATAGTACATATCACTTTAAATATTAAAAGGTTTATTCATATATATTTTCTTTTTTAATTTTTATTTATTCATTTTAAAGAGAGGAAGGGATGGGCAAGGAGAGAAGAGGGAGAGAGGGAGGGACGAAGGGAGACAGGGAAAGGGAGAGCGCAGGGGAGAGAAACACAGCTCCGTTGTTCCTCTCATTTACGCATTCATTGGTTGATTCTGGGATGTGCCCTGACCAGACAGAGATCCAACTGACTACCTTAGAGTATCAGGATGACACTGTACCAAACTGAGCTACCTGGCCAGGGCCACATAAATTTTCGTAATAATAATGTTATTCCTATCAGCTACTTACTGTTATCTCCATTTTATATACAAAAACATAAAATCTTAGAAAATTAGGGTACTGATTCTATAAGCACATTTGTAAACCTCATATACAATCTAATATAGCTATTAGCAACAGTAGTTGTAAAACATCCTTAAAAAGGGAATCAAATTTCAACAAAATTGAGGCTTTTCCCATTAATCTCTCAGTATCGTATGGATAGATATGTTTCAGCTTTACCTGACAGATAGTCTTAAAGTTGTTTTTTTTTTAATACATTTTATTGATCATGTAACTACAGTTGTCCCATTTCCCCCCTTCATTTCCCTCCACCCTGCACACCCCCTCCCACCCACATTCCCCCACTTTAGTTCATGTCCATGTGTCATAAGTTCTTTAGCTTCCACTTTTCCCACACTATTCTCGCCCTCCCCCTATCTATTTTCTACCCACCATCTATGCTACTTATTCTCTGTACCTTTCCCCCCTCTTTCCTCCTCCCACTCCCTTGTTGCTAACCCTCCATGTGATCTCCATTTCTGTGGTTCTGTTCCTGTTCTATTTGTTTGCTTTTGTTTTAGGTGTGGTTGTTAATATCTGTGAGTTTGCTGTCTTTTTACTGTCTCATTTTTTATCTTCTTTTTCTTAAATAAGTCCCTTTAACATTTCATATAATAAGGGCTTGGTGATGATGAACTCCTTTAACTTGACCTTATCTGAGAAGTGCTTTATCTGCCCTTCCATTCTAAATGACAGCTTTGCTGGACAGAGCAATCTTGGATGGAGGTCCTTGACTTTCATGACTTGGAATCCTTCTTGCCTGGAAGGTCTCTTTTGAGAAATCAGCTGACAGTCTGATGGGAATTCCCTTGTAGGTGACTATCCCCTTATCTCTAGCTGCTTCTAGAATTCTCTCCTTCATTTTAATCTTGGCTAATGTAATGATGATGTGCCTTGGTGTGTTCCTCCTTGGGTCTAACTTCTTTGGAGCTCTCTGAGCTCCTGGACTTCCTGGAAGTCTATTTCCTTCTCCAGATTGGGGAAGCTCTCCTTTATTATTTGTTCAAATAAGTTTTCCACTTGTTGCCCTTCCTCTACCCCGTCTGATACCCCTATAATTCGGATGTCAGAACGTTTGAAGATGCCCTGGAGGTTCCTAAGCCTCTCCTCACTTTTTTGAATTTTTGTTTCTTCATTCTTTTCTGTTTGGTTGTTTCTTTCTTCCTTCTGGTCCACACCGTTGGTTTGAGTCCCAGTTTTCTTCCCATCACTATTGGTTCCCTGTGCATTTTTCCTTCACTTCACTTATTGTAGCCTTCATTTGTTTATCTAATTTGTGAGCAAAATCAACCAGTTTTGTGAGCATTCTGATCACCAGTGCTTTGAACTGTGCATCTGATATGTTGGCTATCTCTTGGTTGCTTAAAAGTATTGGCTCTGGTGGTTTGATTTGTTCTTTCATTTGAGCCATTTTTCTTTTCTTTTCTTTTCTTTTTTTTTTTGGTCTGGTTGCACATGTTATGTATGAGAGGCAGAGCCTTAGATGTTCACCAGGACGGGGCAACCCTGTTGCTGAGTTGTGAGGCTGCATGTGGGGGTGGGGTCAGAGAGAGAACAATGGCCCTTGGTCCCCTCTCTCTTAGACTTCAGTCCCCTTTGTGAGGTTGGGAATCTCTCCTGGTGCTGGGACCCTGGGTTGCACAGTCTGTCTCACTGCCCGTTTTTGCCTGGTTTATCTGCGTGCAAACATGTGACCTCAGTCAGCTGCCTTGCACACCTCGCTGGGTCTGCATGGTTCCTCCCTGCGCCCAGGATCTGCTAATGGCTGCCTGTGCATGCGGGACCACTAGGAACTGCTTTTTCTTGCTGCGATCCCTCTCCACCCCTCTTACAGGTCTGGGTGAATTGCTGTCTGACTTCTGTACAATTCAATTTTCTATCCATTCTGGTTGTTTTTTTTTTGTTTTTGTTTCTAAATTTTTGTTGTCCTTAATTTTGGTTGTGAGAGGAGGCACAGTGTGTCCACCTATGCCTCCATCTTGGCCGGAAGTCTAAAGTTGTTTTTTAACAGCTCATATTTTAAGTGGAGGAATATAGTATTCCATATCCTTCTATTCTAAAAGCATAATGCACAAATTCAGACCTTTCCAGATTTTCTCTAATTAGCTCTTATAATCAGTTTATCACAGCTACTGGCAAAACCAGTTAAATTATTACATTCTTTAGTAAAACTGTGTAAGTTGTTATTCTGAAGAAGGCTCATTTCCAAAACCACAGGTATGATACTTGTGTATAATTTTTATTTTTTTCCCCATATTCTTATCTATAATCTATAATCCTCTAGCCCTGGCTAGTGTGGCTTAGTTGGTTACAGCATCATCTGGTAATAAAGCAAAAGGGCACAGGTTTGATCCCTAGTCAGGGCACATGCCTGGGTTGTGGGCTCAGTCCCCAGTCGGGGCACGCTTGAGAGGTAACCAACCAATTGATGTTTCTCTCCCACATCGATGTTTCTCTTCCTGTCTCTCTGCTCCCCCTTCCACTTCCTCTAAAATCAATAAGCATGCCCTCAGGTGTGAATTTAAAACATAGTATTAAAAATAATTAAAAAATAAAATTATCCTTTAAATTACCCAACAAAGCAAGAAATAAAGATTACATTTCCCCTCATTTTACGGAAAGGAAACAAGACCCAGGCTAGGGGCTAGCCTAAAGCTCGTTAATGTCTAAGCATGATCAGAAGTAATCTGAAGAAAATGCCAGCTCCCCTTCCACAGCTGGGAAGCCACAGCTGCTTTGTTTGTCTAGGAATCTCCTCCTCCGCGAATGAGAGACAAAGGACTCTAACACTGAAGACTGTTTCATGAAGGAACCACATCAGCATTTAACAGGAAAATGATTATGCTTTACAAATTACCTAATAATCACATTTACCACCATTTCACCAGTACAATTTTTTCAAAAGAAAAAGAGCAAAGTCAAATTATTTTTGTATAAAATGGAATAAAGTATGACTGTTTTACCTTTATATTCTGATTGTGATTTTCAGGAAGTTCTAATGGCATATCTGTTGAAAAATCAACAGTTGGTTTTTCTTTAGATGGTGGAATATTTTCAGAATTGTCAAGAATGGGCTGATCCTGTTTTTTTATAAATGGCAGTTTCATGTCCTATAAAAAATCAAAGTAATGAAATTTAATGCTTATATTTTTGCTAAGATATATTACCAACAATAAATGGATATAATGTATTCAACGTTTTAAAATATGAGCATATCCTATAAAACACCTCAGTCTCAAACTGTTAAGAATGAGTAAAAGAATAACTTAATTTAAATTCCAAAATTATTTAAGGTCTGCTTTTATGAAGCTCTATACCAAATATAAGGTCTGCTTGTATGAAATTAAGTTCAGTGAATGTTCTCAAGTAGCTTGAAATCTAGTAGGCAAAATACTTATTACTCTTCAATGGTAAAAGAATTTCAACTAGAAAGCTATATGTTGTATGTCTACATGTACAGAAACGTGTACATGAATGTTCACAGCAACATTGTGCACAATAATCAAAAAGGAGGAAAGAAGCAAATGTCCTGCAACTAAGGAATGAATAAATCAAGTGTGGTGTATCCACACAATTGACTAATAAAAAGGAATGAAGAACTAATATATGCTACAACATGGATGAACCTTGAAAACATTACACTACGTAAAACAGCCAGAAACAAAAGCCCACATATGACATGATTCAATATGTAAAATATCCAGAATAGGCAAGTCTACAGAGACATATTGTGGATTAGCGTTTGCCTAAGGCTGGTGAAGCGGGGAGAAAGTGGACCGTGACCGCTAATCGGCGCAGAGTTTCTTCATGAGGTGATGAAAATGTTCTAAAATTGATTAGGGTGAGGACTACACAATTCTGAATATACAATAAAACACTTTAATACACTTTAAATGACTTAATTGTATGGAATGTGACTTCATATCTCAATAAAGGTACTACCTAAAAAAAAAAAAAAAAAAACACCAAACTTACAGGCTCAGTTTTTGTAACAAACTTTCTCCATCTTTTATTCAGCCTTCTGAGTTCTTTAGAAATAGATGATCCAAATTCATCATTGCTGACTCCAATTAAGAAATTTCCCACTTCATTTAAAGTAGTATGTTCGAGATTCCATTGGAATAGTGTCTCAGGGGGAACCTACGTGACATATAAGCAACACGATATTTTAACAACAAAATATTTGTCTTTCTATTAGCTATACATAGATCTTTACCAAGGCTGATTGTAAGCAAAAGTGAGGTTTCCGCAGAGATTCTGACCCTCCCTTTGGAGGATTCTCCATCCCTGGGCACTAGCTGGCAGGCACCAGCCATCTGGCACCAGCCATCATTCCTGCTCCCTGACTTTTCAGAAGCATCTGATCTTCTACCTTTCAAAATGGCTGATGAGCTAAGAGCAAAGGTTCTCAAACATTTTCAGTTCACGGCACCTTTAATGTCTCAGTAATTTTTTCATGGATTCCCCAGGTCAGAAAAAATGATCTAAAAGCTCTAATTTTTAAGTAGGCAGGTCCAGACAACTCAGTAGTAATTTACATAGTGTCCAACAGACACATCTTATGGTATCTCCCTCAAAATTTAAATTACCTTTAAATTTTAAAAAATTATTTTTATTTTTTTTTTAATTTAAAGTGTCCTCTTTGGCAGCCCAGAGCACCTTAGCACAGAGTTAGGGAACTGCAAAGCTTAACATGCTATTTTTCTCAGAGTTATATGAATTTTAATACAAGAACTTTAAAAACAGAACTGTTGAAAGCCAAAGATCTGCTTTTCTAGTCAATATAGGTGACAGGGAGAAGTAATATCTCACTAACCCCTCAAATATTCTTTTTGTACTCATATACTTAAACAAATTTTACTTTCACATTAACAGCCTATTTTCTGTTGAGTAATTTTAGTTTCTATCTGGATAACGTTTAGTTTGAGGCTATCTGTATACATTTGCAAAGGAAGAAAACAAATGAAAGACATAAAAACTACTTCAAAGAGTAATCATAAAACAGATTACATGAATAGAAAATGAAAACAGCCCTGGCTGGTGTGGCTCAGTGGACTGAGCACCAGCCTGTTAACCAAAGGGTCGCCACTTCAATTCCCAGTCAGGGCACATGGCCTGGATTGCAGGCGAGGTCCCCAGTTGGGAGTGTGTGAGAAGCAACTGCACATTGATGTTTCTCTCCCTCTCTCTCTCCCTCCCGTCTCCTTTGTCTAAGATAAGTAAATAAAATCTTTTAAAAAAGAAAGAAAATGAAAACAATAATCAATTGCACTAAAAGTTTTTCCACACCTCTCCACAGAAGTCTAAGGTATTTTGATTTTCCTCCTCTAGAAACTCAGAAAGGTTTTAGAATGCCAAAGTATTAATAGAAAAATTAAACTTTTTAAAACATCAATTTATTTTAAATGTGTCAATATGCTATTCAGTACTTTAAGTCTTTTATTTCCATTCCAAAAAATGTAGCAACATATCTTCGAAAAGCTATATACCTCAATTAAGCACTGTGTGTGTGTGTGTGTGTGTGTGTGTGTAAAACCTATAATGAAGAGAAAACTTCCTGTCGTAGTTATACTAGAAAGAAACTAAACTCTTTCCAAAGCCTGAAGAATTTTCCAACAGTCATGGTTACTCTTCCCTAGCATCTAATTTTGGAACTAAAAACGAGGGTCACAAAACAAAACAGTACAACTGAGCAGATGCCACTAGGCTGCGAATACCTCCTTCATTTGTTCTTTCTTCATCTCCTCAAAACAAGCCTTTAGGAAGCGAAGCTTTTCTATGTAAGTAGTCCAACATGCCACGACATTCTGCAGAGCTGACTTCGCATTATATATACTTTTCCTACACACAAAAATATCTTGTTCCACCACCATATATTGTTTGCTAATATTCTGATATTCTCCACCTATAGTGTTAACAAAACAAGAAAGTAATCTTAGAAAACAGATTTTTATTAATAAAATATTGTTAAAAATAGTTGCATATGAGCAGTGGCAAAATGACTATGTACTCTGATAATATTAAAAGTTAATGCAAGAATTTTCCAAAGAAAAATGCACACTTACAATATTAAGGTATAAAGAAAGTAGAAGAGACAAAATGCTATTTTTAAGTGACCATTCCATCAAAAAGTAACTGTATAGCTTTACCTAAATTCTTATGAATTTCTTCACATTTTTGAAAAGAAGCTTCAAGTTGAGCTAGGAACTCTTTTTCTTCAATAAATTTCTGGGGGGGAAAACATATTGACAGTGTTTACTATTTAAAATGTGCCTAGAAGCCCAGATATAGACATATAAACCCTGATGAGACACTAAGGCACCAACATTTCTGTAGGTTTTAATGGTACATATTTGGGTAGGAAAAGAAGAGCTCTCTGTGAGGAAAGGGAGTTGGGTCTAGGAGAAGGAAGTATGAGTATAAACATTAGATGGGTACGAAACCTGAAAAGTTGATCTCAGTGTAGTGATATAATTATATAATGGTTTTCCTCTGGTGGGAAAAGGCATGTTAAGTATTCATAGCAATTTCAAAATCTTCTATCTGACATATTTACCAATACCACATAATTTGTATCAGTTTCTCTTACTTCATATATTTTATTAATAGATTTTTATTTGCTATATTAAAGTATATATAAACAGATAATATATATCTTGCAAAATCATTTGAAGAATTACCATTAACAAATTATCATGAATCCATAGCAAATTATGCTATGGAAAAACAGAGTTAATTAACAACTGATATTTATTGTACCCTTAATATGTACTGATCATATGACTATTTTAAATGGAAAAATAATCAAAGAAAGACCATGGAATAAAAATATTCAAAGTCTAGTCTAATTTAGAATGATGCTTTCTATTTGGGAATGTAGAGTGTTTAAATCATAAATTGTAAATAAATCACTCTTCATATTTTTCAATTTTTGCGATGAAATGTACAATCTTAGATTTTTCTGTTTGCCCATCATTCCAAAAAGAGGGAAACAGCAAGTAGGATGATAAGGCCTATCTGTACAAATGACATTCCTAGGATGCTTCAGTTTTAATTTACTAGTGAACACACATATTTACATCATTTGCAACATGATAAATTTCAAGAGCTAAGCCCACTCCCTAAAAAAAGCCTCAACATAAAATGTACTGTTTTTCCCACCCTTGCAACTGAAAAGCTAAGATTAAAATGTTCTAAGAAAAGACTTAAGTTTTGAATAAAACCATTCATCTGAGTGAGAAAAAATATTAAACAAGATGTCCAGTAAGTGAAAATAGAAATTTTTAATGAAAATAACATTGAAACTTTCTGTATTTTGTTAAATAGCTTGGTTAACTCCATCTCCCCTGTTATAGTAAATAATACTTTCTCACTTATTCTCCCCTGATGTCTGTTATTTGACTACCTGTAATTCTTTACTCCAGACAACATTTAAGCTAATGGAAGCTACCAAACACACGTATCTGAAAACCAGAAAGGGAAATCATGCCAGGGAAAATGCAGACAAACCCAGCACCCAGCCATGGAGAAGTTTTCTGAGACGTAAACTAAGAAGCTTACATGCCAGTCTTCCAGCAGCGATTCCACGGAGTCTTTGCTCCCATATCTCATGTTCCAAACATCCAATTTCGATTTCACTTCATCTAGCAAACGGAGAACTGAGCACTTATAGTAATGAAATTCTAGAAGTGGAATGAATTTTTTCCCCGAAATATTGCTGATTCTGGAAAGTAGAGCAGGTTTTAGAATTTAGATTAACATTATGGGCCAAACATGAAATGTATGGCATTTTAAAAAAAAAATTGGGGCTCTAACCTTTTCTTTTAAACACATGGTACTCAGGTGTATCCTCAAACCTTTTTAAAACAAAGACAAACATTGTGCCTAGATATATAACAACTATTTCTAAGGTGAACGCATCTAACTGAACATTTTCTGAAGAAATTATAACCCTATTGAAAAATCCCATAATAAAATATTAATCTCCAAAATACTAAATTTGAAAGCTTCTGTATAACAATGCAACTATAATGTCAACATTTAAATATTAAAAACAGCTTTCAGTATTAAGGCAAACACTCTTATTAGCATTCTAATAAGTTGTTTATAAATAATGAGAAAAGAAAGAATGCTGTGGACAACCATCAATTACATAATCTTTATATCTGCAGTGTGAGAGTTTATGAAGTGCTGCCATGCACCTCCTCCCCTGTCAGACAGGAGCCTGTGAGACATGCACAGGGCGAGCATCATTATCCTGTATTCGCAAAGGAGGAAACACGCTCAGACAGGCAGACTAACTTGGCCAACACCAAGATACAGAGCTCAAATTCTGACGGTAAGTCCTGAACTTTTTCTATCACCGCATCCTGCTATCCAATAAAACGAGAAAGGATGTTAGCATGCTATTATGTTACTATTACATAAAACAGGAAGGTACTGGTATCAAGACTTAAAGCACACTTATCAGAAATTATCTGAAACTCCCTGTTTTATAGTCCCTAAAGCACTAGTCCATGCTCAGACATGAATGGCATCAGCAGTTGGGAAGTTACGAACCGTCTTTTCAGTTCCTCCAGTTTGTAAGGTGGTACCAATGGAAACTGTTTTTCATCTCTATTTTCAAATGCCAGGAGACTGTTTGAGTAACAGTCAAATTTATCCATGAGATTCTGAAAAGAAATTTAACATGATATGAACTAGGTCTATTGCCAAACCTTGTAATTTAGGGTTTAATTCGTTTCCGCTGTGCATGCATTGCATCTTTTTAAGAAACCATTAAGTGTTTTTTTTTTTTAACAAGATTTTGTGAATAAATATTTTCATTTTAAGTGTTTTCAACCAAAACAGTTTCACAAAGAAGCAGACTGGAGTTTCTTTGGCAAAAGCATTATTAAAATCTTTTGTTTTCAGATGTGTTTTTCCATTCCTTTGTGCGCTCGAATGCTAAATCTCATATACCAAATTCTGCATGCCATCTTAGTGAGACCCAATCCCCGACATTTTAAACCAGGCTCCCCCTCCCAACTGCAAGTCAGACTTCCAGTAGCTTTAGAACTCATTGGATTTTATTCTTACTGTTTCCAGCTTTACCTACCGCAGTGCTCATGAAGAACGTGAAGGGACCTTCCACATCCCATGTATCCCCCAGGGGAATAATTCTAAACTACCCGAAAATACCCACTATATTTCCTTCCCTTTTGCCAGGACAAAGTCGTTCTCAAGAACAGCCCTAACAAAGTATAGAATTCTCAATGCTTCTTTGTTCTTGTCCAACCTTGAACAAGGCCATTTTCTCTTGCGTTAGAGCCATGGCTTCACAGTAATCCTGGGAAGTTGGCAAGTCTTCATCTGTAAGACCCTCTACCTCCTGGAGCCAAGCTTCGATTTGGTGGAGGGGAGATGGCAAGTCATGATTCAGCTTTGTTTTCCACTCATTAATCTGAAAAAATGGAGGTGGGGAACATGATCTTTAGTAGACATTCTCCTGGTTTATTCCCTCACACATATTATGTTTAATTCTTTAAAATTCCTCTGATCCGTTAGTCAAGAAAATCTTTATCAGTGAGAAAACATCTTAGTTCTAAATATCATTTGGCTCCCTGGCTGGTGTGGCTCAGTGGATTGACCTGCGAACCAAAGAATCACCGGTTCAATTCCCAGTCAGGGCACGTGCCTGGGTTGTGGGCCAGGTTCCCAGTTGGGAGTGTGTAAGAGGCAACCACACATTGATGTTTCTCTCCCATCCTCCCCCTCTGTAAAAATAAATAAATAAAATCTTCAATAAATAAATATAATTTGGCCACTTGCTGATTGAGAAGACAATTTGTTTAAAAGCTGTAAGAAAAGAGGGCACAAGGATAAAAACCAATGCTTTGATAAATCCATAACCAGTTATGAGATGGAAATTAGAAAGATTTAAGGCTCTCCTCAAAGCAGGAGTAGACGACCGTACTTAATGACCAGAGATTCCAATGTTGACCATCCTTGTGTCCTCTGACATTACAGCTACAGCTCGCAAACAGATTCACAGATTATCTTCCTCATATGCCCCTCATCATGTATACACATTAGATATCCCTACGTATCTCCTGAATCTGTCCTTCACTGAAACCCCCACAATGCAGGCAGCCTTCTTCCTCAGCCTTCCCGTCACTCCACATAGGCACTCAAGTCACATGAACTCCATCTACATATTTCCTCAAACCCTGACTGCCCTCCCAGGTCTCACTCTTGCTGCACCTTCTACCTGGATTTCCACCCCTCCCACTAAACACTGTCAAAACTCGCTCCCTCGCTCCCTCACACATTCACTCATTGGTTCATTCATTGATTAAGCAAAGTTATAAACAATCTATTGTGCTGAACATTGGGGGATAAAGACATAGAAGGCTTCCGAGGTGTACAGGGGACACATGGTGAAGGCAACCACAGAACACTTGCAGCCACCAGGACTCAAATTAGGTTTACAAACAGGGCAACATGGAGGCACCCTAAGTATATGTGTTCAAAAATGAAAGTAAGAACCCCTGACTGGAATGGCTCAGTGGATTGAGTGCTGGCTTGTGAATTAAAGCATCATCACTTCAGTTCCCAGTCAGGGCCCATGCCTGGGTTTCGAGTCAGGTCCCCAGTAGGGGGCACTTGAGAGGCAACCATACATTGATGTTTCTCTCCCTCTCTTTCTCCATCCATTACCCTCTCCCTAAAAATAAATAAATAAAATATTTTTATAAAATGAAAGAAACAGTAACATACAACATTAATTTAAACAACTTATAAATACAGACACATAAATATAACACTTACTTTGCAAAAACATAAAATAAAAAGATAAACATTAAGCACATCACCATGATGACCTAAGGAGAAAGGAGAACAAAAGAAGGGTAGGGGTATAAAAGGAAATAAACACACAAACAAACAAGTGACTAAAAATAAGCGTTGGGCCAGGCACAGATCCATGTACCATGAAAGGGAGAGTACATTTAATGCAATCTTCTACATCAGAGGGTCAACTATATAAATAAAAGTTATAGTCCTGGCTGGTGGCTCAGTTGGTTGGAGCATCATCCTGTGCACCAAAGGGCTACAGGTTCGAATCCCAGTCAGGGATTGAACCTGGGTTGCAGGTTTAATCCTCAGCCAGGGAGCATATGGGAGGCAGCTGATAGATGTCACATCCACCACCTCACATATTTATCTTTTGTGTGTGTGTGTGTGTGTGTGTGTACACTTAAGTTCTAGTCTCTTAGCAAATTTCAATCATATAATACAGTGTTATCACTACATTCACCATGTTTTATGTTAGACCCTCAGAATTTATTCATCTTTTAGCTAAAAGTTTATACCCTTTACCAACCTCTCCCTGAATAGTTCCCCACCAGTCTCCGCAATCACTTTTCTACCCTGTTTCATACTTTGACATTTATTTTAAGATTCCACATATAAATAATACCATGTTGTACTTTGTTTGGCTTTAATTGTCTTGCAAGTTTATTTTGGCAACAGACAACTCTATAACCTTAAGTCATTAATGATATACCATTAAGCCTCATTAGAAAACAATAGTTTTCATTATTAAAAGTTTTTAACATAGACAAGTTACACGCACTTTTATTATATCTGAATTATTTGTGCAATTGCCAAAAAATAAACTACAAAATTGGTAAGTGAGTGAGTTAAAGAGAGGCTATGAATAATACCTCTAATTCAACTGCTACTCTTTCTATAACTAAACAATGCTGCATGTATTTGGAATGTAACCACAGGTGTGCTTTCTGCCTCATGACTATCCTCTCTGGAGCAGTTAGAACAGGAAAGATAAAAGGCAATGTTTACCTTTCAACCCTCTCCTTTCTCACTTAACACAGATAACATGGTTCCACACTTCCTTTCTCATTGTTGGAAATTACTTCTGAATTTGGCTGAAAATTTATGTAAGATCTTGTCAGGTCAAAATAACATAAAGTAGCTATTATTTATAGCAGGTTTAAAATGAAACCATTTACTAGAATGCTTTCAGATATCTGTGTTCTCAGACGCAAGGGTTTCTGGAGCTGCACGACTTCACCCAAGTTAGATGCTCTGACAGGGCAGCTTTTTTAAGCCACTAGGATACTATTTAACACTTTTCAAAAATGGTGTGAAAAATGTATTCTAAAACAGGCTGTCGCTGCTGATGGCCAAGAGACTTGAGCAGGGATCGGCAAACTTTTCCAGGCCCAAAGAGCACATCTGACTTGCAGATCATGCAATCTGTGTTACAACTCTGTAAATTCACCAAAAACCATTTAGTTATCCATTTAAAATGAGTGAGTTCTACAGTATGCAAACTACAACACAATAAAGATGTTCCAAAAAATGAAGGAAAAATAAAGATATGTAAACATCAAAGAAAACTAAGCTATAGGAAGTTTTTCAGGCTGTAGGAAAATAAGTTCAGATGGAAAAACTCAAATCTCTACAAAGATATGAAGAATGTAGCAAATGGTAAATATCTAGATAAATATAGAAGGCTAATGTTTTCTCTTAATTTCTTTAATATATGACTGTTTTGAGCAAAAATATATTACATGGTCCTGGGGACTTTAAAACACATTTGTATCATACATTTATTTATATATAAAGCAACTCTAACATAAAACAAGAGATAAGTGAAACAATTTAATTGCAAATTTCTATGTTATTAGAAGTTATACAATAACTCAGAAGTTGTATAACTCTAAGTAGACTAAAAATTTGAGTGTATATTTTAATCCTATTTAAAAATATGACAGAAAGACATAGAGCTAAAAAGCTAATAGGTAAATTCAAATGGAATTCTAAAAATACTAACAATTTAAAATGAGGCAGAAAGAAAAACAATAGTGATATTAAAAAAACAATGGGAATAAACAAAAATAGTAAAATGGTAACCTAAATTGAGCTATACTGATAATTACAATAATTATTGACTGATGAAGCACTCCAATTAAAAGGTAGAGATTGTCTAACATTTACGTAAGTCTTTCATTCATTTTGTATTTATTCTTGTGTGTGGTGTAAGAAGGTGGTGTAGTTTCATTCATTTTCTGCACATCCCTCTGTCCAATTTTCCCAACACCATTTATTGAATAAATTATCATTAGCCCATTGTATGTACTTGCTTTCCCTGTCAAATATTAGTGACTATAAAGCTGTGGGTTTACTTCTGGGCTCTCTTATTCTCTTCCATTGATCTCTGTGCCAGTACCATACTGTTTTGACTACTGTAGCCTTATAGTTTCATATTAGGTAGCATGATTCCACCAACTTTTTCTTCTTTCTCAGGATCACTTTTGCTATGTGGGACCCTTTTGTGGTTCCATAAAAGTTTTTTAAATATGATGTTCCAGTTCTGTGAAATATGTCATTGGAATCTTGATAGGAATTGAGTTGAATCTATAGATTGCTTTGGGTAGTAAGAATGTTTTAATGATGTTAATTCTTCCTATCCATGAACACCGTATGTGCTTCCACATATTTGTGTCTTCTATTTTTCTCTTGTCTTATAATTTTCCAAGTACAGATCTTATACATCCTTGGTTAGGTTTATTCCTAGGTATTTTATTCTTTTTGACAACAATTGTGAATAGGATTTTTTTTCTTAATTTCGCTTTCTGTTAGTTTGTTATTAGTATAAAAAATGCAACTGATTTCTGGATATTAATTTTGTATCCTTTCACTTTGCTGAATTAATTTATCAGTTCTAAAAAATCGAAGAAGAAAACATAGGCAGCAAAATCTTGGACATTGCTCATAACAATATTTTATCAGATATATTTTCCCAGACAAGGGAAACAAAAGAAAAAAATAAATAAATGGGACTACATCAAACTAAGAAGTTTTTGCACAGCAAAGGAAAATATCAACAAAATAAAAAGACAACCCACAGAATGGGAAAATATATTCACCAATACATCTGATAAGGCATTCATATACAAAATTTATAAAGAACTTACAAAATTCAACACCAAAAAAACCCACCCAACTAAAAAGTGGGCAAAGGATCTGAATAGACACTTCTCCAAGGAGGACATACACATGACCAAGACATATGAAAAGATGCTCAACATCACTAATCATCAGAGAGATGCAAATGAACAACACAATGAGATATCATCTTACTCCTGTCAGAATGGCTATTATCAGTAAATCAACAAACAATAAGTGCTGGCAAGGATGTGGAGAAAGGGGAACCCTTTTGCACTGTAGGTAGGAATGCATATAGGTGCAGCCACTGTGGAAAGTAGTATGGAGATACCTCAAAAAATTAAAAATAGAACTGCCTAGTGATCCCACTTCTGGGAATATATCTGAAGGAACCCAGAACACTAATTCAAAAGAACTTAAGCACCCCTATGTTCATTGCAGCATTATTTACAGTTGCCAAGGTATGAGATCAGCCCAAGTGTCCATCAGTAGATGAGTGGATAAAACAACTGTGGGACATTTACACAATGGAATACTACTTGGCTATAAAAAATGAAAGCTTAGCCCTTTGCAATAGTAGGGATGGGCCTGGAGAACACTATGCTAAGTGAAATAAGCCAGTCAGAAAAAGACAAATACCGTATGATTTCACTCATGTGTGGAATCTAACTAACAAACTAAACTAACAAGCAAAATAGAGACAGACTCATAGATAGAGGGCAGGGTGACAGCTAATGGAGCTGGGGAAAATAAGGGGTGGAGGGATTAGCAAAAAGGAAAAAGGATTCATGGACATGGACAACAGTGTGGGGACTGCAGGGGGAGAAGGGTATAAGGGGACTAAAGGGTAATGGAAAAATACAATAAGAAATCTTTAAAATGAAAAAAAATAAATTGTCCAAGTGAATAGGAAGCAAGAGCCAACTATATGTTGCCTATAAGAAATGCATTTTTAATATATTTTAACCTATTTGAAAGTAAATGAAAAATGTGTACCATACAAACATTAGCATTAGAAGACTGAAATGATTGTATTGGTATTAGATTAAGTAGACATCAAGAAAAACAATATTGCCAGAGATATATAGGAATACTTCATATAACGGTATCAATTCATCAGGAAGACAGAACAATCATAAATGTACACACCTAATAACAAAGTGTAAAATGCATGAAGCAAAATTTTAAAAAATTAAAAGATCCTACTGCAATGAATATAACTGGACAAAATGTTAGTCAAGACATAGACAATCTGAATACTATCACTGTCTTAATTGGTATTTATGGAACACTATACACAATAACTTGCAAAGTGCAAATAATATGTGCACCAATAGACACCATATTCTGGGCCATAACACAAGTCTCAATAAATTTAAAATGACTGAAATCAAAAACACATACACACATTCATCCTTATACATTCTCTCTGGGTTTATCCTGATCTGCTTAGAACATCTATTGATAGTTGGTCCATGGCAGAGGGGAAGCTGCAGATCAGTCAGAATATGGATAATCTACTGTGGCAAACCAAGAACTGGTGGTAAATATAAAAACTTTGTATAAGCATGCCATTTTTTCTAAGTAGAATACTATAAATTCCTATTTAAATATCAATCACTACCAAATGAGACCATGGAAAGAATATAAGAGCACTCTCCCAACTTTCTGCTGAAGCATCTACTCTGTCTTTGAAATAATTCCTCATGGAATTCTGAAATTCCCTTCCAACAAACCAAGTTGCCCCATGAACATCTTCTACTCAATATAACACAGTCACCTGGTAGTGGAGGCCATCCCAGGCTTCTCTCAACTGCAGCTGATCTCCATTCAGCTCATCCAGATTCCCCTTCATCGACAGGATGTCCAAAAAGGGCTTTTTTCCTTCGTTGAATGACTCCAAAAAGGACAACAGGCTCTATAATTAGAAGAATATTTTAAGGGCTGAAATGTTTCAATTGGTTTACAAAATACAATCTGTAACTGTAAGGTCCAGAGCTATAGCTTCTATTTAAATTTTTACTTAAAAGATTAAATTCCCTAAATACAGGATATCCTGTCACTGATCCAGTTTCTTCAGTGGGCCCTGATAGTTCAGGTGCCATCGTAGTGACAAAGGTCACAGGCTGTGCCTCGTGTCTGCACTGTTAGATTTCTACTGGAATGGAGAGGCAAGGACACTCAGGTCCAGAGGACAAGTCATGACGCCACATGAAAAATATGAGTTTGTTTGCCCTTCCCAAATACGTGTTCATAACAAAATACCAATGAATGAAAGTGAGCATTATGACAAGTCATTATGTATAAATGGTTTCTGAGGTGTCTATGATGAACTAAGCTTGAGTCAATTCTTCTCAAGTCATTTTGAGAAAACTTTGTCTCTGCCTTCGAAATTTTAATAAACTTTTCTTGATTCATATTTGTGTGAAATACCAATGTGTAAGAGCAGTCAATTCCATAAAACTTATCCCTTATTATTGGCAGCATTTTAAATTAAATTTTATTAGCAAACTAAATTCTTTCTGATAATTATTAACTTCATAAAGACGTTTAGTTAAGAAACCCGAATCCGTGGTACATTACTAAACCAAGGACATATGCGAGAACGAGGTGCTTCACTGAATACTACGCATCTTGTCAATAAAAAACGTAGGAGGCCAGAGCCAAGAGGAAAGAAGTAAAAGAAGCCTACGCAGTTTAGATAAAAAGAAGATAAGAACATCTATCCCTTCTTTCCCGATGGTGCCAAGCAAAAAGGATGGTGTGGCCTGGAAATTACTCAATCCACTGAATGTTAGTGGGGGAAAGGCTGGATTCATCCAACTTCCTCATTTAACAGATAGGGAAGTGGAGGCCTCAAGGTGCGAGTGGCTATGTATGGACAAGACAGCATCTCCACCGTATTCAGGACGGAAAATTGGGGGGCACAGAGTCACATGCACAGTAGGTTCTAAGAAACAGGACTGAGGAACTTTCCACCTGGGCTCCTACTAGTCTCTTTCAAGATGGTACAGGGAATAACTGCTTACCCTGGAGAAGCATTAGGATGCAAAGAGAGCTCAGGTTTTAAAGTTAGACTTCTATTCAAATCCCACCTCTGCCTTTCAGTAGCTAAGTAACCTTACATAAACCACTTAGTCCCTCTAAATCACGTTTTCTACTTCTGTGAAACTGGAAAAAAAATACAATATTCAGCAAGATGTAAAACTTAAAATGCTGGTCACTAGGTGCCCAGTGCTTTGCAAATGTTCAAATGTGGTGATTCACTGGCTGAGGCCCTGTTCTTGAATGCCGGAATTGGCCCCATTCCCAATCTCCTGATTTTTATATCATTCAATATTCATTCTAAAAAGCATGTTCTGCTCTAGACCAGGGACTGGAAAAGTTTTACTGTAGAAGCAAAAGAGTAAAATCCTGAGCTTTGTGGACAAATGGTCTGGGTAACAACCATTAATCTCTGCTCTGTGGTGTAAAAGCAGCCACAGACAGTACTTTCACGGGCACGACAATATTCCAATAACACTGTATTTATAAAATCAGGTGGTGGGGCCCACAGACCACAGTTTGCCGGTCTTCACTCTAACTCCTTCCTATCCAAGGTTCTCTTAGACATGGCAGCATGAACACCACTTGTAAGCCCGTTGGAAATGCAGATCTCAGGCCCCACACCAGAGCTACTGAATTTGAATCTGAATTTTAACAAGATCCTCCAGGTGATTCATATGCACATTTAAATTCGGAAGTCTTAAAACTTGTTAACTTAGTATTTAAATAATTCACTCTGAAAAGATTTTTTCTAAAAACAAACTAAAAAATCCTACTATTCTGAAAGAGTAAACTACAAATAAAGTGCCATTTAAAGTCATACTTGGCATTCATAATAGCTGTACCTCCTGAAGAGAATTAAATGAGTTAACATATTTTAAAAAACAAGAGTCACACTTACTTCATACTTTTCACAGTAGGTCCCATTTTCTGAATCCTTTAGCATCTTCTGTAGCCTTTTCTCTTGGAGTGCTAACCAGACCATAGCATCTTTCACCTTTCCCTGAAATTCACACACACACACACATTTAAACCACTATCCTAAATAGACTTGGTGATTTTCTTTAACAATAAAATTAACAACTTCAAATATAAGTGAAATAATGCAATCATTACACACCAGTGACTCATGTGCCAAAGAGGAATTCTGCTTGTTAACAACACCTTAAATGTTAAAATGAACTGAAACTAGCACCTGAAGATAATATGCTAAAAACAAACAAACAAACAAAAAAAAAAAAAACAGGACAAGCAAGTCCCCATTGGTATGGGGGAGGCCTCTTATCCATTTCCATTATTCTTCAGTTTTAGGGAACACTATTTAAGTTACATGTTTATAGTAGGCATTTCAGAATACTGCTGTCCAATTGTGGGGAACCAAAGTTTTGCCAACCCAAATGTTAAGCTGGTTATTAAGAATCAAGACTCAGAACCTTTGCCTAAGGAATTCAGAGAGAAAAAACATGCTTACAGGAAGGAAGCATCACCTTAACATCACAATATAAAGTAAATGTGACAGACAGAAAAATCTAGCAAAGCCTATTTCTTAGACTCCTCTCTCTATCCCATAGCTTCGGGGTGGCCCTGCAAGAAATTGTTTACCACATATTTGCTCCTTCACATCTACCCATAAACGGCCTGGCCAGCCTTCCCTTTAAAAATCCCAGACCTGACTTCTGGCCAAGATGGAGGCATAGGTGGACACACTGTGCCTCCTTGCACAACCAAAATTAAAGACAACAAGGATTTAGAAACAAGAAAACAACTAGAACTGACAGAAAATTGAACTGTATGGAGGTCCGACAATCATTCACCTAGACCGGTAGGAGGGGCAGAGTCACAGCAGGAGGAAGCAGAGGTTGGCAGACCCAGTGAGGCTGAACAAGGAGGCTGGCTGACCAGGTGGTCCCACATTCACATGCAGATAATCCAGGCTAAAATGCTTAGTGAGGCAGACCGTCCAACCCAGGGCCCCAGCACAGGGAAATAAAACCTAAAAACACTGATTAAAACCACTTGTGGGGGGTTGAAGTGCCAGGAGAGACTCCCAGCCACACAGGAGAGTTCATTAGAGAGACCCACAGGGTCCTAGAATGTACACAAGCCCACCCACATGGAAATCAGCACCAGAAGGGCCAAATTGGCTTGGGAAAAGCAGCGGAAGGGACTGGAATCCGAAAGAGAGCTGAGCAAGCACCATTGTTCCCCCCGGAACCCTGCCCCCACATCCAGCATCACAACCCAGCGAATGGGCTGCCCTGCCCTGGGGAACACCTAAGGCTCTGCCCCTCACCACGTAACAGCCTTGACCAGATCAAAAAAAAAAAAAAAAAAAAAAAAAAAAAAAAAACCCAAAAATGGCTCAAACAGGAGAACTGATCAAAGCCCCAGAGAGCATTCATCTAAGCAACCAAGAGATAGCCAACCTATCAGATGCACAGTTCAAAGCACTGGTCATCAGGATGCTCACAGAATTGGTTGATTTTGGTTGCAAATTAAATGAACAAATGAAGGCTACAATAAGTGAAATGAAGGGAAAATGCACAGGGAATCAATAGTGATGGGAGGAAAACTGGGACTCAAATCAATGGAGTGGACCAGAAGGAAGAAACAAACAAACAAACAGAGAAGAAGGAAGAACCAAGAATTCAAAAAAATGAGGCTTAGGAACCTCCAGGACATCTTTAAACGTCCCAACATCCGAATTATAGGGGTACCAGAAGGGGAAGAAGAAGAGCAACCAGTGGAAAATTTATTTGAACAAATAATAAAGGAGAACTTCCCCAATCTGGAAAAGGAAATAGACTTCCAGGAAGTCCAGGAAGCTCAGAGAGTCCCAAAGAAGCTGGGCCCAAGGAGGAACACACCAAGGCACATCATAATTGCATTAGCCAAGATTAAAATGAAGGAGAGAATTCTAGAAGCAGCAAGGGATAAGGGGACAGTCACCTACAAAGGAATTCCCATCAGACTGTCAGCTGATTTCTCAAAAGAGACCTTACAGGCAAGAAGGGGCTGGAAAGAAGTATTCCAAGTCATGAAAGTCAAGGACCTACATCCAAGATTGCTCTATCCAGCAAAGCTGTCATTTAGAATGGAAGGGAAGATAAAGTGCTTCTCAGATAAGGTCAAGGTAAAGGAGTTCATCATCACCAAGCCCTTATTATATGAAATGTTAAAGGGACTTATTTAAGAAAAAGAAGATAAAAAATGAGACAGTAAAAAGACAGCAAACTCACAGATATTAACAACCACACCTAAAACAAAAGCAAACTAAGCAAACAAATAGAACAGAAATAGAACCACAGAAATGGAGATCACATGGAGGGTTAACAACAGAGGAGTTGGCAGAGGAGAGAGGGGAAAAGGTACAGAGAATAAGTAGCATAGACGGTAGGTAGAAAATAGACAGGGGGAGGGCAAGAATAGTGTGGGAAAAGTAGAAGCTAAAGAACTTATGACACATGGACATGAGCTAAAGGGGGGGAATGTGGGTGGGAGGGAGTGTGCAGGGTGGAGGGGAGTGAAGGGGGGAAATGGGACAACTGTAATAGCATAATCAATAAAACATATTTTTTAAAAATTCCAGACCTCTGCATCCTTCTCCT
>PVKU01013025.1:0-31499 GCA_004027475.1 Anoura caudifer | reverse complement strand
GGGAGTGGGAAGAGGAGAGAGGGGGACAAGGTACATAGAACAAGTAGCATAGATGGTAGGTAGAAAATAGACAGGGGGAGGGCAAGAATAGTGTGGGAAATGTAGAAGCTAAAGAACTTATGACACATGGGCATGAACTAAAGGGGGGAATGTGGGTGGGAGGGGGTGTGCAGGGTGGAGGGTAATGAAGGGGGGAAAAATGGGACAACTGTAATAGCATAATCAATAAAATATAATAAAAAAAAAGAATGTAGGTCCCTCAAAAGCAGGAGTTGCATGTCAAATACTTCTGTACATACAGTCCATGCATATGCTCAGAACTCAAAAAATATCTGTTAGTGTAAGTTATGACATAACGAAGTGGTAATGGCATATTTTATTATTTCACTTTTCTTTAAAGAACTACTTCAGTCATGGTCACTGACCTAGGTTGATCTTGTAGTACATAAAAGAACTGAACATATTACTAACACTGTATTGAGAATTCCCTTAAATCATTTTTCTTAACAAATAATGAACAATGACATGTTGTTTTGTTCTGGAAACATTCTGAAAGCAGCCCTAAAATAGATCCACTCTTTCCCATTTACAGCTCACCCTCTACTCTGGAAGGTTTGAAGAGTTCCAGAGCACACTGACAAAAAGCAATGAGGTGTTTGCCACTTTCAAACAGGAAATGGATAAAGTGAGTACTGCTTATCCCATACAAAATATTGACATTTTCTGTTTTGACAGGCAATTCTCCTTTGGGTTCATTTTTCTCTCGCTAAGATATTCCAGTGCACTTCACAAAATAATGAAACATTTACAGGTGCCAATGAGATTTGAGCTGTATTTTTTTATCGGTAAGTATCTAGTAAATTAATCTGAAGGAGAGTCCAAAACCACTAGGACACATTGTCACTCTCAGGAAGGTATTTTTTCTAGTCCATGGATAGTTTAAAAAAAAAAAAAGACAAGAGCTAGCAATTTAACATTATGTTGTTTATACTGAAATAAAAGAACACCTAATCTTCTAAAGATAAAAAAGCTTTCATATATAAGAGTAAAATTTTAAGGTAGAAAATGCCATTTCATAGGATCCTTCCTAGAAGATATGTAAAAAGATGTAACTGACAGAGTCTTTGAGTAAGATGGAAGTCTGAATTGGATAATTCACTCAATTCCCCTCAATTTTATCTACAATTAAGGCACTATTTCCCTTGCTTGCTTCATAAGAGTGTGAAGTTAAAATTAAATTAATATATCTTTAAAAGCTTTTCAACTTTTAAAAGTTTTGTGTTTGTTTGACAACTAAAAGTTACTCCTATTATTGTGGAATATAATGTTTAAATTTTATTCAATTCTGTGTTTTTCCAAAACAAAATGAGCATCAAAATTGTGTTTTGAGAGCATTGGCATTAACCCTTTTTAAGGGTAGAGAGCATCCTTTTCAAAACATTTTCATAAAATAGTAAGATAAATTACACAGTGCAGTGAGCAAGCTGAAGTAGACCGGCATTTATTAACGGTTACAGCTTTCCCACTCCTGAAGGGATCTATCCATTAAAAAAATTAATTACAGAGTTTTAAGTTTGAAATAAATATTAAAACAGGAAAAAAGGTTTTAATTCAAAATTACATAGTTTTAAGATTGCACTAAATCTTAAAGAGCATTCTTAACCTGGAGCTCATTTATTGACTTTTTAGTAGTAAACCTGAGAATTAGCCAAAAAAATTGATATGTATATTCACATTTCTCTGAGTGGTCCCATAGACCTCATCCAATCCTTAAAGGTGTCAATGACCTTTAAAAGTTCATAAACTTGGTTAAAAAAATGGTCAAAGTGAAGAAACCACTGGATGCTCACCCAGCTTCTCTGTATAGCCTGAGGGCCCCCACTGGGCCCAGCCTCTGGCCTCCAGGGTTCCCTAGCCTCGGGCAGATCAGCACAAAGCAGCAAGTGCCAGCTGTGGTAAATCCACTGTGCCTGGGTTACCTGCCTTGTCCTTTACTTCATTCAAGCAGAGAGATCCTACAACCAGGAGCATGAGCAGTTTCAGGCTCAGAAAAGACAGGCTGTATTTCAGTCACTTGTGTATCCTCCCCTAACACACACACACACACACACACACACACACACACACACAGCGCCCCAGCCTGGTGGCCAGCACATACCCGCACTCCCTGCATAATTGGGGTGAAATAACTCCAGCCACCTCTGGCTAACTCACCTAAATATCACTCCACCTCTCTTGAGCTTCAGTTCCCCCACTTCTAAAGGAGAGGCAAAAACAGAACCTTCCTTGTGGGACTGTTTCGAGGATGAAATGGATAATGTGTGTGATCACGTCCTGTGAGCCTTACTGCACTCTGCAAAAGTACAGGCTGGGAAAGCTGCCTTTGTGTGGCCACTTGTCTGATGCGCCTAGATGTTGTCAGCATTGGAATGGTTAAAGAGCCCGGCCAACTTTCTCACTGACGGTCTCTATTCAAGAAAGTAAATAATCTAAAGTGCACACTTATCTCAAGAACTCAGAAAATTAATTACCAGAAAATTATCTCAGAAAATTAAGGTTTTCTTTTTATTTTAAACTAGAGAAAAAACACTGGCAAAACAGTGTGGTCCTCATTAGTCTCCTTTTTCCTGAATTGGCTGCAGCGCAAATATGCTTGTTCACTACTGACCTAGACGACCCGGGAATAAATCGTGACTTTGCCCACTTGCTCTTCGTGCCTTCACCCAGAACTCGTGTTCGCTTCAGCAACCTGTAACAGGAGGGCTTCTCTTGACATCACATATGGAACTAATAGCTTCTTTGATAGATGAACTCTTCAGGATTAATACTAAAATGCTCTAATTTCTGTAGACAACTAAGAAAATGAAGAAGCTGGAAAAGGACACAGCCACATGGAAAGCCAGGTTTGAGAGCTGTAACAAAGCTCTGTTGGACATGATTGAAGAGGTGAGGAAGCTTTTCCCTTTGTTTATTTTTCCCCTGTCTAGTCAAAATATTCATACTTAGAAAATTATATCCTAATAGTATAAATGATTACCTTTGGAAAAGGGCTGAATTTTTCTGGGATGTGATATATGACATCGTAATGAAAGTAATTAGAGCAAAGTAATTTAGAATCAGGTCTGGACTCCTGAAGAGCTTTGTGTCCCTTAAGTCACCTGTCTACTTGTAGATTCCAAAGCTGTCCCCCAAGTGGCAGCAGGCCTGCTAGGCTGTGGATTCCTTAAAGGCCTAACCAGTGTCTTACTTGTCTGAATTTCCCCAGAGCCTGGCATATAACAGGTACAGAATGAATTAATTCATTGATTTGAACATACTGAGAGAAGACACCAGCCCAAGCGCCCAGGGATGTGTTATTTTATAGACAGATACCAAGATATGTAGTTTAATTCCTCCAGCAGGCACTTAAACACTGATTTTACATCAGGCTCTGAGTAGGTATTGAGACTATAAAGGCAAAGATACATTGCCTTTGACCTGAGAGGCAGGACTTACAGGTGACCATCTTTCCATGTACACAAGTAAAAAAAAAGTCTTAAAAGGTACAGAGTAGCACAAAGATGGGGTAAAGGAGTAAGATGATTAGGAATGATTTTATGCACAAACACTGGCATTTTTAGAGAAAAGGAAAAATGAACAGTTGGAGTGGCCAGCATTATGAATTAGTGTGTGGTGAGTTTCTGTGGTTATAATTACTGTTCTAACAATTCATCCCAAATTGCAACCAATTCCAAAGACATGAGCTTATTATTCATCAACATAAATCAAACAGTTGCTGGATTAGCATAGAGCAGCGCATCCATAAAGCAGATAAAGCACTGCTCACTGCCAAGCCCCAGTCCATCTCATTCATTTTGCCACCAGCAGCTACTTTCACCCTCTAAGTCTTAAAAGTAGAAAATTCATCTACAATTTTAGAGGCTCTGGACTGAAGCAGAGAGAGGCGTCGCCATCTTTCTTTTCTAAATACAACCAGAGTAACTAAAATTCTACCAGAGTCTAGCATACAATGCAAAAAAAAAAAAAAAAAATTTGATTCTCTGACCAAGTATCTGTCCGGCCCCTACTCTGTGGTCAAACCCCAGAGTCTGGTAGGCAAATTCCTGGACAAATGGTTTTGCTTCTCTCCAGAGAACATCCTGGCAATTTGGTTTTTGACATTTTATGTGAGTGTTTATTTTCAAATTGCAGAAAGCATTGAGAGCCAAAGAATACGAGTGCTTCGTGATGAAAATTGGAAGGCTAGAGAATCTCTGTCGGGCTTTACAAGAAGAGAGAAACGAACTCTACAAAAAAATCAGAGAAGCGAAAATGCCTGAGAAGGATGACCAAGGCCCGCACACCTCCGACGAAGAACCAGAGTCAACGGTTTCTGTGGGTGAAGAGGCTGACACAGAGTATGCCAACAGTATTCACAATACTGTGAAAAACCTAGCCACAGCCTTCATGGTTAGTCCTCATTCAGAGCCGACCCTTGACCAGTCCAAAGAACTCCAGCCAGAATTCAGCAGTCCTCAAGGGGGCGCTGACGTGGCCCTCAAGGAGCCAGAACCACCCTCTCTGGGCCCTTCATGCCATTCAGAGAGTTCTCCACCTCCCCCAGCTTCTCAGGCTGAGGCTGAAGGAGGCCAGGAGGCAGCACCTCCTCCCAGGGCCAGTAATCTCCCTGTGGGGTCCGGAGCAGAGCCCCAAGACCAGGGTTTCCCCACTGGAGTACTCGCTGATCAGCAGCCCCTTCCGGAGGCAGAAGCTGCCAGTCAGGCCCCACAGTCCTCAGTAGAGGCCTTCCCAAGGGGGATGGAGGCAAATGGTCCGTCTCCATCAACCCCAGCAGATGAGCAGATGCCAGCTGGGGTGCCGGGAGAGGAGCCCAGTAGGCAGCTTCCAGCAGCAGCAGCAGCAGAGGGCCTTCCAGAAGGGGCCTCCACTGGAGCCCAGCTGCCCAAGGTGGCCAACACCAACCTGGAAGGAGTAGACTAAGCCTCATGGTGCCTCCAGAGGCTGTTCTTCCTGACTTCATGTCTTCACCATGAGAGATTGTCTTTTGAAGGAGGCATTAAGGGCTAGGGATGTCTAACGGAAGAGACTTAATTAGAATCAAAACATTTTTAAACGTTATGCGGAGCACATTCAGCCTTTGCTATTTGTTCTCAATTTATAACTGATCTGGAGCTTTTCTATTTAACACTGGTTAATAGTATAATTTTCCCAAGTGGCAACAAAGCATGCTAAAAGAAAATTTGTATCAATCTCCTATTAAGATGGTACTTAATTCAATTTGTTAATCAACAGTAAGATTTAGTATTTAAAGACTTCCACTATAATATGTGATGTTCCACCTTTATTTCCATATATAGTTTAATAAGTTCTATAGTAAGTAATGGATGTCCAGGTTCCATTTATATATTATATACATAATATATACATAGGTACAGGTACATGTGTTTAAATACATACAGGTGCATACATGTGTGGGTGTATACATGTATGTGATCATGCATATATACACACATGTGTATATCATACATGTGTATATTCACATACATTTCTTTAATCCTTTTTTGAATTTCTCTCATGCAAAATATTTAGATACTAATCAAAAAATTATCTTTTACTTGTCTTAGGACTACAGTACACTAATGCTCTAGGAATCAGAAGTAGCTTCAGAACATAAGTATTTAGGCCCTGTAATGTTGGGCAAAAATAAGTTACCCAATAATAGGTCAATAAATTCAACCAATTGATCAAACAACAGAACAGCAGTTAGGCTAGATTGCAAGTCCGTGTAAAGTGCACAGATGTGAAGATGAGCACAATCAACCCTAAACTGAAAAGGGGAGCAACGACAGGTGTGGACTGCTCACTTCTTCCAGTGTCTTCTACTCAGCTCAGCCCACTGCCTTGCAACCTGGCTTACTTAGGCTTCCTGCACAGAAGGGGTTGAAAGTGGGAAAGGGAGCTAGGGCACGGAGGAACTGAGGGTCCTCAGACTAAGAAGAAGTTGTGCTCATTCATCCCCTGCCTCTTGTGCTACCAAGGTCTTGAGACAGTACATGTGCCTGGCCCTGCCAACTCCTCAGCTCCCTCCTTGGCACCTGCCACTCTCTCCAGAGGGTCTCCCACCTCCTCTTCCTGTCACTGTCTCAGTCTATATTCTCAAAACATCTGCTCCTTCTTTTCAGCAGGAAATTTCAATTTCCTGCCCTCTTTTCAATTATTGCTAAGTAAAAGCTATTATCTTTCTGAAACAGGGTCTCAGTATGAGTGATGAGGCTTACAAACCAACACATTTTCTACTTTGAGGAATTCTCTACCGCCACAAAGCACAGGACAAGTGGCTCCCTATTCAGCATGACTGGAAAAATAAGTGAGGATTCAGGACAAGCCAAAAGCCTATAACACCTGGGGTTGTCTCCCTGAGTATTACATTACCCTTCCTCGACAAGAACCTCCAATACTAGTGGCAGCATAAGTTACTCTACCTAGGGTAAAGAAGACCGCACCAAAGAAATGGGAAGGAAGAGAGGGAGGGAAGATGGGGAAAAGTTCTAGAAGGAGGGAAAGAGGAAGGAAGAAAGAAAAAAGGGATCTAACCCAGCCCTACCTTAAAAGTTGAACTCAAGTGGAAAAATGGATAAAAGCAAGATTCTCTACTACTCATGCAGGAAATCATTCTTCAGTATCCCATGTGCTGTCTGCCAAGGCACACAAAGTGCTCATAGGCAGCAACCACATGCTACAAGAACTGTAAACTGCATAAAATTTGTTTGAAGTAGACAGTGAGGATAATAACAAAATGCTAATCAGTGGGAGAAAAAGCTTATTGTTATTTGAGGACCCATGTATTTTTTAAAGACCTAAGATATTGTAACCACAGGGTATCCAGCCAAATTCAACATCACTTGAAGTCTTAGAGATTTAAACATTCATTTAATTCAGAGCCAAATATTCACCATAACAATTCAGGAGGATCTCCTTTTCCTCTCTTTACTGGGGCTAAACTTCCAAGAATGGAGTAAGATTAGATAATCATAGTAAAGTCTCAGTCTGAATGTTTAGCAAAGAGAGACAGGCAAGAGAGGCGCCAAAATCTGGGAAATCAAATATTCTAATACTCAAAGTTGTTTTTTTCCATCCAAAAAGCCTTCATAGCAACACATTACTGACTATATATCTTGGGCAGAGTTTTGGATACAATAACTTGCCTGGAATTTGCAAAACTTAATAGAGGCTTTGGGAGAATTATTTTTAATATTCAAAGAATGTTTTATTAGAGTCCTTTGTGTTAGAATTTGCCCTTACTAATTATAACAATAACTCATAAGACCTGAAAGAATGAGGTCTTTATCAAGTTCATGCAACTATTTCTACAGATGCCGAGTCTGCTTTCCAGAAATACTAGAGTTGTTTGATGTTTTTCAGATGAAATAACTATGATTTATGTGTCTATTAAAATGGTACTTTGTTTCCCAAATGCTCTGGCAGTGACTTTATTTTTTAATTTCTATTTATGTTTACTTTTGTTCCTTCTATGTTTCAACAATACCTAACAAAGATTATGGTTTTATTCTACCATTGGTTAATATTTTGGTCTCCGAGTAGAGCGTAACGGAGTAAACTTTGACAACCTTGGGTGTGTGTGTGTGTGTGTGTGTGTGTGTGTGTGAAGGAGAAGGGAAGGGATACAGAACATGACTGCCGGGGCTAAGAAGGGGGAAATCCCAGCTGGAGGACAGATACCACGTGGCTGAAGTTTCTTTCCAGTTGCAGTCTCCCAGGAGACTATGTTTCTACATGTGTCCTTCAGAAAGGCTCTGCCCTGTGTCTGTCCTTCGGAAACACCATGAGGAGTAAGGGAGGGAGTGTAGAAGGTCTCAGCTCATTTTGCCTCTATCTATTTCTTCTAACTGCTCTGAGAATTTTCTCTAGTAAGACCACAAAAGGCCCAGCGCTTCTACCTTTTGCTTTATTTCTCACCCCAGACCATACTGATCTGGGAAGGGCTTCTTGAACATGGCATTTCCTAGCATAGTTGGGAAGAGGACTGCTTGGCTAGAATGGAAAAAAAGATTCACCCCTGCCCTTAAGGCAGTTTTTCCTCCTTTTTTTTTTGGGGGGGGGGAGCTCATATAGTCACACGTTTTTAAATAGCTCTCTCTTTTTTGAGATAAGTATTATGCCTTCATTATAAAACTGATGCTGCTTTTCAATAATTTCTCATTACAAAAGAAATCATTTCAGGAAAATTTCCTCAGCCCCTCCAACTCTAACTAGTAGTGAAATCCAATATTTAGAAAAAATAAAAGTAATTTAAAATGTAAAGAATTCACTAAAGGAAGATACGAAATAAAAATGCTGACTTTGGTCTCTAAAATTTGTTTCCATCATAAATTGGCAAGTAGGATTTAGGAAGCAAATTAGGTATATGGGCTAAATTTACACACAATTTAAATAATTTCCTTTTCTATACTTTAGAATCTGAAAGTTAAAGTTATTAAATCAACCATGAGGACACTCCATTAGAATAGAAGCAATCGTAAATGATAGTCATAAAGATTTTTCCCACCCTGGTAAATTGTATCCTCAGTACCTGAAGTTGAGTCTCATTGGTGGTGTCTCCTGAGAGAAGTTAGCTCGACAAGTGCTAGTTGCAGCTGTATGTGTGTGTGAACATACACACATGCACATACATGCACATAAACACACATATATGAAATCTGACCTAGATTTAATTCTGCTGCTGTAGGTGAGTCTTTACACCTGTATTTTCAAAGGATACTAAGTATAATCTTTCCTGACAAGAACTTTAAAAAAAAATCATTTCCTGTATGAATAAGGATATTTGATAGAAACATTTAACTAGCAAAATAAACCACAAATTCATTGATCCATTGCACAAAATTACTCACAGAAGCTGTTTAACTCTGCCAGGAGGTGAGAAATGAAGTACGTCAATTCAACAGCATAATCAAGCTGGCTACATCCAGGGGCAAGTCCTTTTGCTTGCTGGATTTTAGAGCCTCAGCTTTCTATTAACACCAATGTCCACCCCATTTTAACTTTGAATTTATTTAAAAGTGATATATTATACTCTAAAATTACCACACGTCATAATTAAAATGTACCTAGGCGTAAAACTCATCATTTCAGAACTGGCAGTTGATTTGATGACATTTTATGTGAAAAAACACAACACCAGCATAGAAGCCAAGCAAGAAGACATTCTGTTCAGAGAGGGAAAGATGAGAGAGAGAAAAAAAAAAGGACTTTCATTCTGATAGCTTTTCTATGAAGAAAAAAAATGAAAAATAGAACTTTAAGATGAGTAAGAGCAATAAAAGGAAGAGGCACATAAATTGGTGGATGTTATTATGAAAGCAGGGTGGCGATGGGAGGCAAGAGCCACAATGACAGTAACACCCTCCACAGCCCAACCGCAGCCTAGGGAATTTTTATAAACGTGTTTCTCAGCATTGGTGCACTACTGTATTTCTGCTTGTTTTCTATTAAAATAATAAATGCCTTTTCTTCAGCATAAAAGTAGTAAGACTATCTTATAAAACATTTAGAAAATAGAAAAAAGAGAAAGATTACCCATAATTCCATCACTCTAATGTAACCACTGCCAGCATTCACCAAATCCTAGTTTGTTTTAAATTATCTAACTACCTTTTTTATTTAACATGATGTTAACTTGTCTTTTGGGGAGGGCACAGTGGTTCAAGTGAGAGTACTAGCTGCCAGATTTCAGTGCTTCAAGTTCCATACACTTTACCATTTAATATGAAAGCATATTATATTATCTTCAGAATGAACGTGACTATGAAAATACGAATGCACAGCATTCTTACATGCTGTTTGAAAAAGTTATGCCACACATTGTACTTACATGTCCCACCACACGTATGTAAGTTTCCAAGGAAACCGACTGACATGGCTAGAGTGAGATGCTTAACCCCAACGCTGCTCAAAAAAATAAAAAATAAAAAACCTACTCTAGGGTAATACTCATGCAGTAACTAACAAAAAAGAGGAAAAGCTGAACTCCAGTTTATAAAGTGACAAAAACATATGATACTATATGTTTAATATCATAAATCATAGCATTGGCTAAATGAAGGTCAATGTTCTAAAACCAAGCCAAACTCTTCAAAATTAGTGAGACAGTTCAGATGAAATGGTGGTCAGCCGCATTAGCTATATCATATCTGTGATGTAAGGCAAGGCTAAAAACCATTGCAACCCTGAGATTGCTCTAAAACCCACCAGGCAGAGGCAACCAGCCACAGAGAGTAGTCAGAGATCCTACATACTATACAAGAAAATCTCAAAGTCAGAGTTCAAATTTACAGAAATAGTACAACAGAGATGTCTTTCATCATGCCCCATCGTGAGGGTAAACACATGTCCTACCTAGACCAGTATAATCATTCCTCACAGACTACTGTAATGCTCTGGGCAAAGAAGTTCAAGTTCAATTCACTTGTGTTCTTAGCATTCTCATCAAGGAATTGTTCCCTAGAATGGAACCAGCTAAGTCTAATCGGGGTGACAAGTGTAGGATAGCACTAGTCGAGGATCAGGCTACTGCAGCCTCGTTCCTGTTCTGCTACCAAGTGGCTAGGTGAATTTGGAGAAATTAACATCTCTGGGCCTTGGTTCACTCACCTACAAGAGCCTTGGACTAGATGCCTGAGGATTTGTAGTTTCTGACTATTTGAGATTTGAGATCCTTAAGAGACTTATGAAGTTACATAGGGCTTTCTACTCTCCAGGGAGGGTCTTATTCTAAGACATCTACACATCACCTTGGGCACTTCTACTAAAAGTCAGGCAAGGGAAAGTAGACGAGAAATTACTCAACTTTATTTAAATTTAATTTTAAAAATTAGATGAATGAAGCACTAAGGGGGAGATCACAAATTCTTGGATTTATTCAACAAATACTGAAGTGCTTCTACGTGTGAGCCTCTGTGCTAGCCCACGGATGGCAGTGGTTACAAAGTTAAACAAAGGATGTCAGGACCACCCATACCTTGGGCTCCATCTGCTCAGAAACAGAACACCTGGTCATGTGACTGGGGCCTGAGGGTCCCTTGTACTGCATGCACCAGGGACTCATCACCAAGGGCAGGAGCTGCAAGAGATGCTGAGAGGTCCCACCTAACCACAATGTTCAGCAGCAAACCAAAAAGCAGACAGGGAACCTCTACGAGCACTTTTATTACAAATGATACTCAAGATTTCTAAGTAAAAACCTTGGGTTCCTGGTAGAGAAGGAGGGTTTTAGGGAACGTGTATGTGGTTATTTGTCTGTGGCTGCAGTGTGTGTAAGAACATACTTGTGTGTGAGAATGTGTATGACGGTAATTGTGTGTAATATGTGCCAGTAGAAGTATGTAGTTTTATGAGAGTGTGTTGTATGTATATAGTTCTATGTGTATGTTTATAATTATATGTGACTGTATTCATGCATAACAAATCAATGTAAACCTATATAAATGTGTGTAGTTGTGTGCAAGTTTATGGCATGTGTGTGATGGGGCTGGGAATTGAAACACCAGAACACTGCAGATGTGGTTTTAGTCCTGGGACTAGCTCATTTTTTACAGGATCGTGTCTTGTCACAGACTTTCATTTGCACAACAAACCCTCTCTCTTGCACAGTGCTATGGGGCTCGTTATTTTTTGGCTGACCATCTGCCTTCTGAACACACAGGCAGGTGGATGAGGCTACAAGTGTAGTGGCGGCTATTCACAAAATAATTGCACCTGCCACCAGCCCAAAGTGACAGCCATCACTGACTCACAGCTCCTATCCCCAGACAAGGCGATGGGTATGTCTTGATAAACTCTTGGTGCTATTCATCACATAGACCAGCCGTGGCTTGAGCGGGAATACAAGAAATGGTAGCAAACAGAATAACTGGATGCTGGTTTTTCTAAAAGAGAGAAGAGCTTCTCCCATGGCCACTGTTTCTAACAAAGTTGGTATCCCTGGAGGCAGAGTTCTCGTCTGCTTTATCTCTGTTGAAACCAAACCCCTGGATATTAAGAATGTTTCCATGAGCTAAAAGCCAAAGAGAAAGCATCCAATCCATTTGCACTTTAATCAGTGAGTCAGAAGATAGCAAACCAGAGTTGACTACAGATGCCACCAGCTAACCAGTCAGGCCCATGACTCGTTCTTTGTGCACAGAGATTTTTTTGCTGTGATACAATTCATCTCCCCAAAATATCTACTATTGACTAGCTGTGCTGTCATAGCTGGACCATCTGGCTGCTCCCTTGCCTGTTATTAGGAAACTGATCCAGAAGTCCTCTGATTCGGTCTGGGAGTAGTTTAAGGCAATACCCAAAGGAAGGCAAGTGAGAGCTTTTTATAACAAATTAATTGCCTGCCGTAGAAGTAAACTGATGATCTTCAAAAGTTAAAGGGAAGAAAACAACTAAACATAAATAATATTTAAAGACAAGAACAGAAGGGAGAAGATAATCACAATAAATACAACGAAGCATTAACGTCCAGAATACAAACAGAAATCATACAAAGCAGTAAAAAAAGACAAACATTTCAAAAGAAAGTAGGGAGAGGCAGGGGGAGCGTGCCCCACCCAGGTGCAGATGAGGAGGAGTGTCGACTTCATCATTTTAAGATTCTAGAAATTCATCATATTTCCCTTGAGCTCTAAAATTAAATGATTCACTATGACTTTATGTCCTTCAAGTTTCTGTTTCTTTTCAGAATCAACTGTAAGAGATCCATTTTGCTGTTTCAGCTAATATTTTGACCTTTATTATTATCTAATATGATAACAATGTTAAAGGTCAACCATGCTTAAAACCAGACAGATAAGTTTTGTCCCAGGTGCCGAAAGTCTGATGGTCCAGCAGGAGAACGTGCCATGACAAACCAATGACCCCACCCTAGAAGCAGCGGGGGCAGCAGCATGCTTCTCTGGCCCATACGAGATGGTCCACGTGTGAACTCATCTCTCTGAGGAGTTACTTTCTATCCTCTGACATTTTAAAGAGACACAGCTATTGCCTCTCTCTTGAGGGTGGATGAAAATTTGCTGACGTGGCAGGTATTCATCCCATAAACTAAAAGACTAACAAAAACCAAATCCCAATGGCTGAAAATTTCCCATTCATTGGGATGAGTGTGAATTAGATGGAGAGAAGAGGCACATTGTTGGTCGTCTTAGTCCACTTGGGCTGATACAACAAATACCATAGACAAGATGGCTTATAAACAACAGAAATTTATGTCTCATGGTTCTGGAGGCCGGGAAATCCAAGATCAGGGTGCCTACAGTTTCAATGTTTGATGAGAACCTGTTCTCTGGTTCATATATGGCCATCTGCCCACTTGTACCCTCACAAGGGGACAAAAAGTCTCCAGGGGTGAGGGGCCTCTTTGGTAAGGGCACTAATCCCATTCGTGGGAGCTCTACCCACATGACCACATCACCTCCCTGAGGCCCCATCTCCTAACACCATCCATCACACTGGAGGTCAGGATTCTAACACATGAATTTTGGGAAGACACAAACATTCAAGCCATAACACTGGTGGAGACCCAGCTGTCAGGAGATACAGGGAAATTGTGGTGACTGTGTTTTCTAAACCCCAAGTAAAGGCTCCATCTGACAAGGGCTGGTGCTCTTGTATCAGCAGCAAGACAGAATGTTAGAAATCAAGACTGACCAGGAACAGCCAGCATTTAGGTATAAAAAATACAATTCTGTCACCAGGGCAAGAAATTTTAGATTTTCACTAACTTGGTTCCAAGATGGGACTTTAATGAGTTGGCCTTTTTGATAAGCTTGTCCCAAAACAGAGTTACAGAAGAGAAGGGCCTGTGTGCAGTCTGGTCTCAGCCTCCAAGCTACTCCCAGACTTGTCTGCAGAGAACCAGATAACTGACTCCCAACCTGCTTATTTTAGTCGGGTGGCCTCACTTCTTTGCGGCTCCGCTCTCACAGTCGGATTCCAAAGGCCCTTACTCTGAAACTGCCTGCAAGTAGGGACAGACAGCAGCAGCTGCCACCACACTGACAACGGGGTTGTGCTGCTTCTTGCCCCAAAAAGCTGTCGGGAGTTGACCGTTTGCTTTCCTGTCTGCCCAAACCCACAGCGTCCGTCCGTTCTGCTGCCAGCTTCAGCACAGAGAGGAACAGGAGTGCCACCTACTGAAGCATTAGAGATGTAGCCAGCATCTCGGCCAGCCCAGGTCTGCTCGTCACCCAGCAACAGCACTGAAAATCACCTGTGTACAGTGATTAAGTAGGCCTCATCTTCTGCCAAAAATAGTGATTGTTTACCACGGTTAGGCTGAAAGAGTCTCAGGGAAGTTAACTCTGCTCTAAACAAACGAAACCAAATTGCCATCCAGGCTGTATTCTACTTAAGGGAAAAGTGTGCAAGTAGCAAATGCAGAGTTTAACACGGAGCACAGTTATTAAGTATAATATTTACCCTGTACCAGACACTTTGTAGGCTAGAGATAGAAGTATGAATGATCAACACTAGAGAAACAATGGAAAAATGATAAATCCGTATCTGTGTTCCACAATTGACAAAATACACTCAAGAAACCCGGCCAAATTTATTGCACAAGAACCACGTCTTAGAATTTGGGGATCTGAATTTTCCACTTTTCCCTGGGTTCTATTACCACTGTCCCTAAGCTCAGATTAAGAAGTCATGATGAGTTTGTTAATTTTTTTGACTCACCAATTAACAAATAATATATTTGGAATTTCATGCTCAAAATAGCTTCTTTGCAGAAGCCCCAAGCATCCTCTTGGCCTGCCTCAGAAAATGTTGCCATGACAACTCTCAAAGTGCTAAATCCTTTCCTTGGATTCACAAAGTCCTCTACGTGTGCTAATAGCACATTCCTGACCATGATCAATAAAATACCTTTCTAAATATTTTCAGTGTCTAATGACATCAGAACATCTTACAGTACATAGGTACATACTTACATGAGTTAGTAAGTAAACACCCTATCAAGTCAAGGGCCCAACACACAGTGATTTGGTCACACATTTGCAGCTGGGTAGCAGAACCTGAACACCCCAAGGGGGCCCTTCCCTACTGAGAGACCCTGGTGCTTTAGCCACTATGCACAGCCACTGTCCAAACACGTTCTAATGAGCTGTACAGGTGTGCCTCTCCTCTTCGAGGACACCAGGAAAATACAAATGAGAGGGAATGTGCAAAGAAGTACATGTTGGGTGCAAAATTTATAGATTGAAGGCATAATGTAATATTCACAAAATAAACTAAAATGTATTCACCTACTATTATGAGAATTATATCTGAGACTCTGCTAAAGTCTCTGGTATTTTACTATCATTTTACTCTTGAATATAGTCCAGGTTGGCAATAACTGAAAGATTATGTATTATTTATGTTAGCTCATATTTTCACAGATAAACATATGATCATATTTCCCATCCATTTTTGCCCCCTTTTTTCAAGAAGTAGTTTGTGTGTGTGTGTGTTATTTTTACTGTTGTTCATGTACAGTTGTCTCCATTTTCCCATCATCAGTTACCCCACACACACGGCATCCCCCACCACCCACCTTCAATCCTTCTCCCCTTGGCTCTGTCCATGGGTACTTTATAAATGTTCTTTGATGACCCCTTTCCATTCTTTCCCCCACTATCCCTTTCCCTCCTCCCTTCTGGTTACTGTCAGTTTGTTCATCATTTCAATATCTCTAGTTATACTTTGCTTGCTTGCTTGTTTTGTTGATTAGGTTCCACTTATAGGTGAGATCATATGGTATTTGTCTTTCACCACCTCGCTTACTTCACTTAGCATAATGCTCTCCAGTTCCATCCACGCTGTTGTAAGGGTAGGAGCTCCTTCCTTATTTCTGCTGAATGGTATTCCATTGTGTAAATGTACCACAGTTTTTTGATCCACTTATTAACTGATGGGCACTTAGGTTGCTTCCAGCACTTAGCTAATGTAAATTGTGCTGCTGTGAACACTGGGGTGCGTAGGATCTTTTGAATTAGTGTTTCAGGATTCTTAGGGTATGCTCCCAGCATAGAATTGCTGGGTCAAAAGGCAGTTCCATTTTTGGTTTTTTGAGGAAATTCCATACTGTTTTCCACAGTGGCTGCACCAGTCTGCATTCCCACCAACAGTGCACTAGGGTTCCCTTTTCTTCACAACCTCAGAAGCACTTATTGTTTATGGATTTGTTTATGATGTCCATTCTGATCAGCATGAAGTGGTACCTCACTGTGGGTTTAATTTGCATCTCTCTGATGGTTAGTGATGCTGAACATCCTTTCTTATGTCTCAGGGCCTTCTGAATGTCCTCCTTGGGGAAGTGTCTATTCAGGTCCTTTGCCCATTTTTTAATTGGATTGTTTGTCTTCCTTGAGTAGAATCATGTTAGCTCATTATATATTTTGGAGATCAAACCCTCATCTGAGATACCACTGACAAATATATTTTCCCATGTGGCTGGTTCTCTTTCTATTTTGCTAATGTTTTCTTTAGCCATGCAGAAGCTTTTTATTTTGATGAAATCCTATTTGTTTATTCTTTCCTTTACATCCCTTGCTGTAGGGGACATATTGGTAAAAATGTTGCTGCATGGAATATCTGAGATTTTCCTGCCTATGTTCTCCTCTAGGATTTTTATGGTGTCACAACTTATATTTAAGTCTTTTACCTATCTTGAGCTTATTTTTCTGTATGGTGTAAGTTGATGGTCAAGTTTCATATTTTGCATGTAGCTGCGCAGATCTATTTGTTGAAGGGGCTATTTTTATTCTATTTTATGCTTCTTCTCCCTTTGTCAAATATTAGTTGACCATAGGGATTTGTGTTTATTTCTGGGCTCTCTATTCTGTTCCATTGATCTATGTGTCTGTTCTTATGCCAATACCAGACTATTTTGATTACCGTGGCCTTGTAATATAGTTTGATATCAGGTATGGTGATCCCTCCTACTTTGTTCTTCTTTCTCAGAATTGCTGCAGCTATCTGGGATCATTTAAAGTTCCATATAAATTTTTGAATTGTTTGTTCTATATATGTGAAATATATCATTGGTATTTTAATAGGGATTGCACGGAATCTATAAATTACTTTGGATAGTATGGACATTTTAGTAATGTTAATTCTTCCAATCCATGGACACAGTATATGCTTCCATTTATTTATGTCTTCCTTAATTTCTTTCTTCAGAGATGTGTAGTTTTCTGAGTACAAGTCTTTTACCTCCTTGGTTAGGTTTGTTCCTAGGTACTTTATTTTTCTTGTTGCTATAGCAAATGGGATTTTTTTTTCCTGATTTCTATTTCTGATATTTCACTGTTGGTGTAAAAAAATGCCTTGGATTTCTGAAAATTGACTTTGTATCCTGCTGTTTTGCCAAATTCTCTTGGTAGGTCAAGTAGTTTTTTGGTGGAGTCTATAGGGTTTTCTATGTACACTATCATGTCATCAGCAAACAATGACAGTTTTACTTCCTCCTTTCCAACTTGGATGCCTTTTATTTCTTTTCCTTGTCTGATCACTGTGGCTAGGACTTCCAATACTATGTCAAATAGAAGTAGTAAAAGTGGAGATACTTGTCTTGTTCCTGATCTTAGTGGGCAAGCTTTTAATTTTTGCCCATTGAGTATGATGTTGGCTGTAGGTCTCTCATATATGGCCTTTATTATGTTGAGGTATGCTCCCTCTATTCCCACTTTGCTGAGTGTTTATATCATAAATGAGTGCTGTACCTTATCAAATGCTTTTTCTGAATCTATTGATATGATCATGTGATTTTTGTCTTTCCTTTTGTTTATGTGATGTACTATGTTTATTGATTTGCAAATATTGTATCATCCTTACATCCCTGGGATAAATCCCACTTGATCATGGTGTATGATCTTTTTAATGTATTGCTGGATGTGGTTTGCCAATATTTTGTTGAGGATTTTAGCATCTATGTTCATCAGCAATATTGGCCTGTAGTTTTCTTTTTTTGTTGTGTCTTTGTCTGGTTTTGGGATTAGGATGATCCTGGCCTCATAAAAAGAGTTTGGTAGTCTTCCTTCTTCTTGGATTTGCTGGAACAGTCTGAGAAGGACAAGGGTTAGCTCTTCCTTAAATGTTTTGCAAAATTCTCCTGTGAAACCATCTGGTCCAGGGCTTTTGTGTGATGGGAGTTTTTCAATTACTTCTTCAACTTACCAGCAGTTATCTGTCTGTTCAGGCTTTATGCTTCTTCTTGGTTCAGTTTTGGAAGATCATATTTTTCTAGAAATCTGTCCATTTCATCCAGGTTTTCAAATTTCTTGGCATATAGTTGTTGTACTAATTTCTCAGAATCCTTTGTATTTCCGTAGCATTGGTTGTAATTTCTCCTCTTTCATTTCTGATTTTATTTATTTGGATCCTCTCCCTTTTCTTCTTAATGAGTCTGCTTAAAGGCTTGTCGATTTTGTTTACCTTTTCAAAGAACCAGTTCCTGGATTTATTGATCCTTTGAATTGTTCTTTGAGTCTCTGTCATTTAATTCTACTCTGATCTTGGTTATTTCCTTCCTTCCACTGGCTCTGGGCTTTGTTTGTTGTTGTTCCTCCAGTTCTTGTGGATGTAGGGTTAGGTTGTTTATTTGAAATGTTTCTACCTTTTTTAGGTATGCCTGTATCACTATGAACTTCTCTCTCAACACTGCTTTCATTGTGTCACATAGGTTTTGGACTGTTATGTGTTCATTTTCATTTGTTTCCAGAAACTTTTTGATTTCTTCCTTGATCTCACTGCTAACTCATTCATTGTTTAATAGCATGCTATTCCATCTCCATGAGTTTGAATGTTTTTTAATTCTTTCCTTGAGGTTGGTTTCTAGTTTTAAGCCCCTGTGGTATAAGAAAATGCTTGATATGATTTCAATTTTCCTGAATTTGTTAAGGCTTGGTTTGTGTCCTATCATGTGCTCTAGCTTTGAAAATGTTCCATGTACATTTGAAAAGAATGCGTATTTTGCTTCTTTGGGATGAACATTTATATACATATATACATACACACACACATATGTATATATACACATATATACATACACACACATCAGTTAAGTCCATTCTATCTAATGTGTTGCCTTATGTTCACATCATATATGTATATGCATATATAAACATATATACATACACACACATATCAGTTAAGTCCATTCTATCTAATATGTTGCTCAGTTCCACAATATCATTGTTGATATTTTGTTTGGAAGATCTAGCCATTGTTGACAGTGGGGTGTTGAAATCCCCTACTATAATTGTGTTGCTATCTATATATTTCTTGAAGTCCTCCAAGATTCTCCTTATATATTTGATTGCTCCTATGTTGGGTGCATATATGTTTATAATATTTATGTTTTCTTGATGGACTGTCCCCTTGAGTATTATGAAGTGTCCTTCTGTGTCTCTTTTTATGGCCTTTGTTTTGAAATCTATTTTGTCTGATATAAGTATTGCTACCCCGGCTTTTTTTCCTGTCCATTTGCTTGGAATATTTTTTTCCAATCCTTCACTTTCAGTCTGTGTAGGTCTTTTGTTCTTAGGTGGGTATCTTGTAGGCAACATATATGTGGGTCATGCTTTCTTTTAGGTTTTTTGATTGGAGTATTAAATTTATTTATATTTAAGGTTTTTATTGATAGGTACTTATTCATTGCCATTTCACTCCCTTCGTACCTGTGTTCCTCTCCATCTCACTCTTTTTCTTCACCTTCTTAAAGCAGTCCCTTTAGCATCTCTTGCAGAGCTGGTTTGGAGGACGCATATTCTTTCAGCCTTCTTTTGTCTGGGAAAGTCTTTATTTCACCTTCCATTTTAATTGAGAGCCTTGCTGGGTAGAGTAGTCTCCATTGCGGGCCTTTGCTTTTCACTACTTGGAATATTTCTTGCCATTCCCTCTGGCTTGTAGTGTTTCTGTTGAGAAGTCAGCTGCTAGCCTTATGAGGCTCCCTTGTATGTTACTTCCTGTTTCTCTCTTGCTGCCTTTAAGATTCTCTTTTTGTCCTTTAATTTTGCCATTTTAATTATGATGTGTCTGCAAAAAGTAGTTTTGAAAACATATTTCTATTCAACCATTCAGCTACTGGCTGGTAGACTTTTATGCCTTGTTCTGTAATTCTCATAATTCAGCTCAAAGTGGGAACTTTGAGCAGCTGTCAGGGGCTGCAGTGCACACTTAGCAGTTAGGTGGGCTGCTGAGACAATAGGCACAGGCTGCACTGGACACCTCTCTGAACCTTCCACAAAACACCAGGGCCCCTGCAGCTATCATTCTTACCAGAACAGCTGCTCTGAGAACAGGCCTCACAGCTTATCCAGTCACTGTTAGGGGCTGCACAGGACACAAAGCCTGGGTCTGAGCTTTCATTCACCTCTCCTTTCCTCCATTCCTCTCCCTCCTGCTCCATCCTTCACAGTCAACAAGGAACTGCCACCGGACCATGGCAAAAATGCTCAAGGCTTGGTAAAAATAAACATGAAATGAAATAAGATAAATTAAAATAAGCATAAATGCTTATATAGAAAGAAACCTTAAAACTCCAATCCAACCTCTTACTCAGAGTTTCAGTGCCCTCTACCCTCCATGCCAAAAAGTCATCAAATACATTAAACACCTCTAGTGATGGGATTACTAACTCCCAAATAGCTCACTGGATGTTTAGATGATTCTCTCATATGTCAGCCAGAATATGACATAATAACAAAAGCTAACATTTGTTAGATATTCTATTCTGTATATACAATATTGTTTATTCTCCTCAATAATGCTGTGAGGAAAGTATTGGGTTGGCCAAAAATTTCATCTATTTTTTTTTCCATAAGATGGCTCTAGTGGTGCTTAGTTGTCTTTAACTTCACTTGAAACAATTTTGTGAGAAATTTTTGTGAGAGCTATCATATCAGCATGTATTCAAAAAAAAAACATCAGAATAGGTGAATTTTTGTCTAGCCATTTTAATATGGAAAATGAAAGAAAATAAGCAACATTTTTGGCACATTATGCTTCATTATTTCAAGAAAGGTAAAAATGCAACTGAAATGCAAAAAAAAAAGATTTCTGCAGCGTATGGAGAAGGTGCTGTGACTGACTGAACGTGTCAAAAGTGCTTTGAGAAGTTTCGTGCTGGAGATTTTCCACTGGACAGTGCTCTATGGTTGGGTAGAACAGCTGAAGTTGGTAGCGATCAAATTAAGACATTAATTGAGAACAATCAATGTTATACCACATGGGAGATAGCCAACATGCTCAAAATATCCAAATCAAGCACTGAAAATCATTTGCTACAGCTTGATTATGTTAATCACTTTGAGGTTTGGATTCCATATAGTTACGCCAAAAAAAAATCTTCTTGACTTTATTTCCACATGCAATTCTCTACTTAAATGTAACAAAAAAAACATTCTGTTTTTAAAAGAAATTGTGACAAGTGATGAAAAATGGATACTTTACAATAATGTGGAACAGAAGAGATCGTGGGGCAAGTGAAATGAACTACCACCAGCCACATGAAAGCCCATCTTCATCCAAAGAAGGCGGTGTGTATATGGCGGGATTGGAAGGGAGCCTCTGTTACAACTGAAAGCAGCACTTGAGGAAAATCATCCAGAATTAGTCAACACAAAACATATAATCTTCCATCGGGATAATGCAAGATTGCATGTTTCTTTGGTGACAAGACATAAGCAGTTACAGCTTCCCTTGGAAGGTCTGATTCATCTGCCATATTCACCAGACATTGCACCTTTGATTTCCATTTATTTCAGTCTTTACAAAATTCTCTTAAAGAAAAAAATTCAATTCCCTGGAAGACTGCAAAAGGCACCTGGAATAGTTCTTTGCTCAAAGAGATAAGTTTTGGGAAGATGAAATTATGAAGTTGCTGGAAATATGGCAGAAGGTAGTGGAACAAAATGGTGAATATGCTGTTGTTCAATAAAGATATTAGTGAAAATGAAAAGTGTGTCTTTTATTTTTACTGAAAAAATGAACAAACATTTTGGCCAACCCAGTACTAATACTATCCTGTTCTATAAATGCGGTAACTGAGGCTTAGAGAGTTTAAGTCACCTGCCCAGGCTCATCCAACAAAAAAGAGGCAGAGTATAATCTGAACACAAGCTGTCTGACTCCAGAACCTCTCTAAATTACTTGGTTTGCTTCTAAACTCCTGTTTCCTCTAATGTCCACGGATCAGTCCTTGGTCTACCCCTTGGGCCATGAGGGCATTGAATTCCTCTTCCACATGATAGCCTTGGTACTCAGCATAGAGGAGGTGTTGTCTCTGCCCCTAGCTAATCACCAGGCCCTTCAACATGCATCATGTGACATGGTTTTTATTTCTCTCACTTTTCAGGCCCTCTAATCTGACATGCTCCATTCGGTCTATGACCCTCTAAAATGGGTCACTCAAATTCTATCACAAGCATATGCTTGACCAGTGCCATGTGGGTGGATATGACTGCCACCCACATTCTAGACCAGCACTGTCCAATACAACTTCTGTGAAGCCAAAATTGTTCCACACTTGTTCTGTCCTACTCAGCAGCCACAAGTCACTTTTGGCTACTGAGTGCTTGAAATGTGACTATGAAATAGAAAAACTAAATTTTTATTTTTTTTTGCCTAATTTTATCTTACAAAGTCACATATGTTAAGTGGCTACACATTGTAGAGTGTCCTTCTAAGAGTCTGCATTTCTACATCACATCCTGATCCATGTTGAATGAAATGTTCTCAATAACTATGTCATCCCCATCCCATAACATGAAGTTGGCTTTGGGAACCTCTGAGCATATTTTCATTTATCTTTGACAAACAAATGTCATCTCATGATCATTCCTGTCCATTAAGATCATTCCAATCTGATTTTGTCATTCAAAGTCTTTAGGATCTCTTATGCTTTGTAGGTTGCCTGCATGTTGCCTAAACATATTTGCTACATCTTTATAGAATAGAGCTAATAATGTAATATTAATAAATGTAGGTAATATTTATGAGGGCTAAGTGGCAGGAGCTGTGTTATGCACTGCAGTACTCTACGCGATGCATATACATCTCTTCATCTAAACTCAGGATGTTCCGACTCCAACGAAGCTGCCTTCCACACTGAGGAAACATACATGTATGTACACACATGTTTACACACATGCACACACAGGACAACAGTAGAAACATTCTTCCACTTAGACATCAGTTATTAATCTACACTTTGCACACCATCACTGACAATTGTCCTTGCATCCAACACAATATTATCACATTCACAAGAATTTACTGAGTCCTTGTCAAATCTCTTGTTGAAGCACATGTTTACAATGCCGGCAAGCATTGCCCTGAACTACGTAACCAGGTTTTTGAGACAGCATAGGAACTTAGACCTGGAAATGGAGACTACTGCATAGCCAGGAAGCCAAGTTAAGATGCAGTGGCCAGAAGGAATGGCAAATAAGCTGATCTTAGGAATGTCACCACCCCCGCACTTCCTACTCAAAAACACACAGGTAGCTGATATTCTCTCTCTTCTAACTGCTGATGTTGAAAACACTGACCCACATTCCCAGCTGATCAGTGTTTTACCACTATATGGCCTTTTTAGGGTGGTATAATGAGCAGTCTGCCATCTTGCCCCACACAGCAGCCGGGAACGTAGTTACCAGGCAACACAGCTGGAAAAGGAAGTCTCCCAACTCTGAAATGGAAAATTCCATAAGCCTGCCTTTTTCAAAAAGCCTGTCTGCTCTGTCCCTAGCTTATAAAAGCAGCCAAGCAGAGCCAGCCCCCCGAGCCAGTCCAGAGGACCTTCCTTTCCTCTGTGCTGCCTCCCTCGTGCTCAAGCATAAGCTTAATAAAATCTGTCTGGAAATTTCTCTGGGTGTTCTTCTCAATCCCTATCTTGGGGAACCCAAAAATCCCAGTAACATTTTCAGAAACATAATGAGAGCAATATACCCTGAGTTGTTCTTGAATCATCCTGACTCTTGGGAACATTCAATACTTTTTCCTTGTTTAGTAATTCATTTGGACAAGGGCACATTCCCATGGCCATCAAGAAAAATGTTAAAGCTAAGACATTAATGAAAATTTTATTTCAGCAAGCTGTCTAGTTTGTCAAACAGGGTAGAGAGATGCATTTAACATTTAGAACAAAGAACAGTTTGGAATAAAAAGCAAGACTTTGAATGAGAATATTTTTAAAAGATATACATATCTAACTGGATTTTTTGTCTGTTGCCCCAATTTCCACTAAAGTCTCAGGATGGAGTATAAGTAACAAAGCATCCACCCAGTCTAAAGAGTGAAGGTGGACTGTCTCTGCAGAGCTTGCTTAGGAGGTGGCCTCAAACCATCATCAGTAGGCTATCAACTACAAGCAGCCAATATGTGAGAAAATCAGAATGGTAGAAGATCTATCGGTGGGTGAGGCTATCTTTGTAGAGAGCTGTCAGACCACTACACAATTCCTCTCTCCTCTCTACCAGGGAGTGTGAGAGAAAACTTAAGAGATGGTCAGAGAATGACTGCAAAGCACCCAGAGAGGTAGAAAGAAAATCAGGAGATTGCATTGTCATGGAAACCAAAGAAAAGAAGTGTTTCAAGAAAAAAGCAGTGGGCAGCTTTCTTCAGTGCAACTGAGAGGTTAAGATAAGGAATAAAAGCATTTATTGTATTTAGCAATAATGGGACATTGGCTTATTTGATTAGAGCATTTTCCTTAGAGTGGTAAGGGTAGAAATGAGATCGCACTAGGTAAAGTATGAACCAGAAAATCCAGACAATTATTTGAATTAGGCTGTGAAAGGGGGAGAGAGAGAGAGAAAGACTGGTAACTGAAGGTAAATGTAAATTCCAGGGAAGAATGTTGAAGATTGTAAATTAACAGATAAAGTGATCAAGGAAAATCAACCTGCAGCTTTTATATGTACTACATGGAGACCATATCCTGGAGTGTAGTGAAACTCTGGGTCTTGAAGAACTATATGTATATATACATAATTTTTAATACCCTTTAAAATAAAGATCAAAGTTCATTTGTTTAAGCCCTGCTTAATAAAAAGTAAAATAAAATAGAAAAGGAACCAAATGATCATTTAGAATTTGAAATCCCTAAAATATCTAATTTATGCAACTGTGGAAGACTTCATCAAGGTCTCTGAGAAGTCCAGTACTGTTTCAGCTAAACAAGAGGCCAAACAATCCGCATCGCTTAAATGGCCCTGGGTTAGTTCAATAAAATATAATAAATAGCCACATACACATGGAAGTGATTTGCTGGTTAGATTACTGATAAAGTCAGTCTCAAATAGGTTTCTAAACTGTGCTAATATAACTACATACAATTAAGAAACTTTGGAATAAAAATTTTACACAGTGTCATTTTAATCAAAAGAAAATAATTAAGAGTGCATATCACTATTGGCAAGAACGCAGTGGTTATGGGACTGGTACGAAGGGAGGTAGTGAGCCATCCCACGCAAGAAAGGTTAGCTTGTGCTGAGCAGGAAGCATTTGATTTTCTCTGGGGCTTTAAACTCCGGGGCAGTCTTAGGCCTCTCGCAGGTGTGGCTTCCTGTCCTTGGAGGTCTGTGGGGTGCATTCTTATGACCACCACAGATAGCTTCTCATTACCCTTTAGCTAATGTCTCAAATCCTTAATAAAGCTCCAGATAGCCTATAAACTCTGACCTTCACCCACCACCCCAGCTTAACAATTCCTCTGGTTTTTTCCTGCTCCAGCTACATCAGACTCCTCTCAACTCCAGGAACATGCCAAGCTCACTGTTCCTCAAAGACTTTATAAATTCTGCACACCCTCCCAGGACAGCTTGTCTTGATCGCATCTCCACCTTTGCCTAGCTATATTTTGTACTCAGCCCTTGTTTGTGTCTTTGCTTAAATGCTGTCTCTGCAACTCCCCTGTTGATAGCCCTCTGACTGGGTTATATCTCCCATTATGTGTTCCTGTGGCAGTCAGTTATTCTCCCATGGAGAAGGGGCCACGTGAGTAAGCATTTGCCTGGTGTCTGAATTCTCAGCTAGATGAAGTAGCTCCGTGACAGCTGGGCCCATCTGTCTTGTTAATCACTGGACACCAGGGCCAAGCCCAGGGCCAACGCTCAAGAGATGATCAAGAAAGCAAGAAACCATCGTGACTGACTGACTCATAAAAGGAGATCGGGGTAAGGCAGCTGCTAGCAAGAAAGCAGGGCAGCCATGGGCCAAGAGTGCCAGATAAGGTTGAGGTTAAAGAGGAAAAAAAAATAGTGAGAGACCTAAAATCAGAGAATTAAGACAGGGAGTCAAATGAAAGCATTTATTTTGCAAAGAGAAATCTAAGGCAAAGATCATACTAACAATGTGATCATTTTGCAGAACTGTGAATCTAGGGTCTAAATACAGATAGTGATTAAACAGCATGGCCCCTGTAGGCAGTTATCAGTCAGCATGAAATTCAGCTGCAAATAGCAGAAAACCTAAACATGAAGCTCTGTCATCTGGGATCCCAGCATGAAGCAGACGGCACGGTCAAAAGGGCTTCACTGAAACAAAGGTTAAGGAAGGCACTGTTGCAGAGGTATGGGCAAGGTGAAGGAAGCCCACAAGGGGTGGGGAAGCCCCCTGAGGTTAGCAGCAATGGGGAGCCATTACCACCATAGGCTGAAGGACAGTGAGGCAGGGTGGCCCGGAAGCCCACCAAGAGCTGGCACCAGGGAGGGGTGGCAATGGGCAGGAGCTATGGCCACTGAGAAACAGCCTCTGCTAAACCAAAACTATTCAAACAGAGGGGGAACAGAGAAAACCATTATTCTCTTTTCCCACACTCATCAGCTGCCTCAATTGGCTAAACTCACCTGGAAGCCAGAGGGCAAGGAAGCTTCCTAGGGCACAGATCATGAAGACAGAGTGGACAAAAGATCTTGGGGAGAGGACTGCAAAAGGAAAATAACCAACACAGTGGATTGATCATCTCACATTATAACGAGGTCCCCCATATTATGATGCAGGTACCCCAGGATTGAGGTGACTGCTCTGTGGTTCTCAGCCTCCTTCTATCTTTCTGATCCACTGTCTTTATCACTTGGCCTCCTTCCTTACAGTCATGTCATGGTCCAGGGTGGCTCTGAAGTTCCTAACATCCATTCTTCTTCCAGGAAGGAAGAAGGACTATAGTCAATAACATTGCATTGAATACTTGAAAGTTGCTGGGAGAAATCTTAACAGTTACCTCACAAGGAAACAAAATTTTGTATAACCATATACAGTGATACATGTTAACCAGACTTATTGTGGTCATCATTTCACAATATACACAAGCACTGAATAATTATATTGTGCACCTGAAACTAAGATAATGTTATATCTCAATTACAAATTAACTTTTTTAAAAAAAGGTGAGTAGGAACCCTATAAAGAGTTCTCCAGAAGCCCCACACAGGACTTCCACATATATTTCATTAGCCACCCACAGCTACAAAGGAGACTAGAAAAATGTATGTAGTATTTTGGCTGGGTATGCTGCTTCATAGAATAAAATTATGGCTTCAGTAAAGAAAGGGTAGGGTGGATATTAAGTAGGCCCTCCTGAAATAGTGATTGGAAAAACACTGCCAGAGATGGAGTTACTGAGAGATGGCCCTACAGAGAGATGGGTGGCATGAGTTTTCTGGGGGGGGGAATTATTTTGCTTCATATACTGGCTTTACAATATCACAACTGTTTAGGTTCTACAGGTTCTTGTGATTCGAAACCTTTCTAGACCACAGAGACCATTTGCTTTTTATCTTCCTATTCACATAATTTTCAAGGCACATCTGCCAACTGATCATTGATTTCCTTAATTGACTGTAATGAATCTTCCTTCTAACTGATGAAAGATGAAAGCTCTTCATTCGCCACTCACCAATACTTTCCAAGTGTTTAGTGTGTGCCAGGTTCTATTCTAGATGATGAGACACAGCAGTGCGCAAAATAGACACAATCTGTCTTCATGGAGCTTATGTTCTAGTGAAGAAAACAGACGCTAAAAATGGTACACAAATACAATATATCATATTTTAGTTAGCCTTCACTGCCTTAGAGAAAAATAAAGCTGGAAAGAGGAAAGGAAGTGTTAGAAGTTGCAACTTTTAAAAGTCAGAAAAGATGCAATGGAGAAGAAAACATATGAGTAAAATCCTACAAGAGGGCATGACGTGCAGATAACTGGGGAGGGGATGTCAGGAAAGAGAACAGCAAAAAGTAGAAGAGGTAGTTCCCTGAAGGGGATGGTAGGTGGAATAGTACCACCCCCCTGATGTCCATGTTCTTACGCCCTGAACCTGTGAATACCTTGTTATATGGCAAAGGAGAACTAAGGTAGCAGATAAAAATTAGCTAACCTTAAAATAGGGAGAATATTGTGGATTATTAGGATGTACTCTCAAAGGTTGTTAGAAGTGGAAGAGGGAGGCAGAAAATGATGTCAGAGTGATGCAATGTGAGAAGTACTCAGTCACCATTCCCGACTTGGAAGATGGAGGCAGAGAGCCGGGAGGGAGGAACCTGGACAGCCCCTACAATCTGAAAGGGCAGTGAAACAGGTTCTCTCCTGGAGCCCCCAGAAAGGCACGCAGCCCAGTCAACACCTTGAGTTTAGTTCAGTGAGACCTGTGCCAGACTTGAGACCTACACAACTATAAGATAATAAAGTTGTTTGAAGCCACTAAGTTGTGGTGATTTGTCACAGCAGTAATAGAAAACTACTGTATAGCAGCACAATCTACAATAGCCAAGTGCTGGAAGCAACTGCTGGAAGTGCCCATCAGTAAAAGGGTGGATCAAAAAGCTATGGTACATTTACACAATGGAATACTATGCAGCAGAAAGAAAGAAGGAGCTCCTACCCTTCATGACAGCATGGATGGAACTGGAGAGCATTATGCTAAGAGAAATAAGCCAGGCAGTGAAAGACAAATACCATATGATCTCACCTTTAACAGGAACCTAGTCAACAAAACAAGCAAGCAAAATATAACCAGACACATGGAAATAAAGAACCGAGAGTAACCAGAGGGGAAAAGGGAGGTGGGGAAAGGGGGAAAGAAGGGGAACGGTCGTCAAGGAACATGTATAAAGGACCCATGGACAACCAAAGTGGGGAAGGACTGAGGGTGGGAGGTGGGGGTCAGGTGGGGCAAAGTGGTGGCAGGAAAACGGAGACAATTATACTTGAACAACAATTAAAAAAAGAACATAAAAAAAAACAAAAAAAAATTTTAAAGAACTTTAAAAAGGTGCTCATGCCTCGGACTACCCCCAACCCACATAAAAAATAAAAAAGAAAGAAAACTAAAATAAGTAATCACATGCCTGGTATGTGAGGAATAGCAAGGAGACATCACAGAAACAACAAGCAAGGGAAAGAGTGGTGACTCGTGAGCTTAGAGAAACAAGTGGGATCCACATCACATAGTTTCTCATTGGCCACTGAAAGGATCTTGACTTTTACTATGAGAGGAAAAGGGAGACATGACACAGTCTCAGACAGGGTTATTACGGTGAAAATACAGAGGTCAAGGCAGACGCAGGAACTGCGACTGGAAGGCCACTGCAATGAGCTGAGCAAGAGACAGCGTGTGAAGCGTAGTAGCACTGGGTTTGTGAAGTGACTGGATGCTAAGCATATTTTGATGGCTCATTTCACAGGATTTCCTGTAACATTTGATACAAGGTATGAAAAAGAAGAGTCCAGGATGATTTCAAGGATTTTTGTCTAACCAATCAGCCTTACTTACCAGTAATTAACACAGAGAGCAATGCAGGAGGAACAAGTTTGGAGGAAAAGATCAGGAACTCAGTTTGGACGTGTGAAGTGTGAAAGTTCTAACAGGCACTCTGTGGGATGTCACTGTTGTTCAAATCTTGCCCCACTTTCCAAATGAAGGCGTATGCTGCCCTGTCCCAGTGACTATGGTCAAGCATGTGACTTGCTTTAGCCAATAGAATGTGATCAGGTGTGACATGTGCCATGTTTAGAGGCACTGAAAATTTCTACCTGCCCTCTTGTTCCTGCTGTCTGAGAAAACAGCTCAGACCAGACGGGGGAGGTACTTTCAGCCTGGGGCCCAAGACGGAGAAGACAGGCAGATAAGATCCACTGACGAAACAAGGAGAAAATCTGAACCTGACCCATAGCCTGAAGCTGGGATGAAGCTGAACTGCAAACACATAAGTAAGAAATAAATGTTTGTCAGGATGAGCCACTGAAATTTGGGGGTTATTTGCTCTTGAACTAATACAATCTAGAGTTTAGGGGAGAAATCTAGAATTCCTCACTGTATGTTAGCATTGGAAGCCATGAGATAGGGTGAGATCACCAAGATAATGAGTATACATAGAAGAGATAAAAGGGTCAAGAACGGAGCACTGGGCTAGCCCACTCTCCAGAGACTGGGGAGATGGAGGACCAGTTGAGGGATAGAGAAGGAGTTTGCCTATAAGGTAGGAGGGAAAACTGGAACATGTGGTGTCCTGGAAGAGGGAGTGATCTCTGTATTAAATGCTATTAATAATTTAAGTGTGGTGAAGACTAAGACATGATGACTGGTTTTAATATATGGAGGTCACTCAACTTTGCAATAGTTTTAATGGAGTGATACAACGAAAACAGTCTGTATGATCATATTCACCATTCGCTCATTCATTTACACTATCCAATAACTATTTGGGGGCATCTACTATGTGACAAGCACTATTTGAGATATTTGATATATACCAGTGAAACAGGCACCTCCTCTCCAAAAAAACTCATGCCTTTATGGGGCTGATTTTCATGGAGAGGCACACAATAAACAGTAAGCATAATAAATGAGTCAGATGGTAATAAGTGCAAGAAAAATAGTTCAGGAAAAGGGAAACAGGAATGCTAGGAGGGCTGTGATTTACAGAAGGTGGTCTGGATGAGTTTCATAAAGCATATGACATCTGGTTAATAGATTTAAAGAGTTGACTTTCTGGTCCAAGACTGTATGTACTCCAGGATCTTATGCCCCCTCAACACCCTTGTTGTGCAGCACTCAGCTGACATTAAACAATCAAGTGTATCCACAAGACCTGTGACTCCAGAAGGTTCCCTGAATGTTAATCAGTTGAGTAAATTAACCAGAAGTGAAAAACAAAATTCAGCATCCACTGATTCCGATGTTACTCTTAGAATAATCCAATTAGCACTGTGAACTGTCAGAACCATTCAGCAAAGAAAAATCATCTTGGATGAAGTCTGATGAAGGTTCATAAGGCATTAGTAACTCAAAAACAAACCATTAATATTAGATTATTGGTGGGACTGAAAACTGGTGCAGCAACTATGGGAGAAAGCATGGAAGTTCCTCAAAAAAATTAAAAATAGAAGTACCTTATGATCCAGCAATTCCACTTTTGGGTATTTAATTCAAAGAAATCCAAAACACTAATTC
>PVKU01013024.1:0-31487 GCA_004027475.1 Anoura caudifer | reverse complement strand
AAGGTTAAAGACAAAGAGGAAATTTTAAAAGCAGCAAGACAAAAGCAATTACTTACCTTCTGGGGAGTTACCATAAGACTGTCAGCTGATTTCTCAAAAGAAGCTTTGCAGGATAGAAGGGACTGGTAAGAAATATTCAAAGTCATGAAAAGCAGGGACATACAGCCAAGATTGCTCTATGCGGCTGAGGTATCAATTAGATTTGAAGAGCAGATAAAGAGCTTCCCAGACAAGAAAAAACTAAAGGAGTTCATTGTTGGGAACCATCCTGCCTGGTTTCAGAGGCTGTAACCCCTCCATGGCTAAGGCTGAGTAAATGACCTTCATACTATAAGCCACTAAGGAGACAAGGCTTTTCTCCCTGGCAGGAGCACCACTTCTGCTCCTTTTACTTCATCCATAACTGACCCCTAATTCTTGATCAGTTAGGCAATGATGGGTAAGATTACCCAAGCAGGGAATGACCTAAGCCAGGCACGATCATGTAGAGGCCCCAAGGAAGGACTTGGGGGGCTATAGCAAAAGGGGGTGATGGACCCTCAGCTATGACATAGCCTGAGTCCTCATTCTGTCTCCTAATCTCTTGGCTGCCTCACTTACCCTGCCTGACTTAAGCCTGAGACAATGCCTTAAGCTTGAAACAATACTGGTGGTGGGTACAGCCCTGTGCTGGGAAAGGCAGGTTCCCTAGGGTGATCAGGCCTAAGAAAGAATATATAAAATCCTGTGAAACCTGCTTTGTTTAGAATGCTCTCAGTTAAATAAGGGTCCAAGCAAGAAGTGAGTTAGTTCCTCAAAGTTTTATTGCTCTTTAATCTGACCCTGACTCAAAATAGGTCCTCCAAGTTCTTTGTACATTATCCATTGTTTGATCCTTACTGCCTGATAATGATTAATGAGCCTGTATTCCTATGCAAAATGACCCAATAAAAGCCCATTGAGGAAAAGGCTCTTGGCCCTTCTCCTTTGAGAGATCAGCCGCCTTTCCTCCCCAACCAGATCATGTCTTGGTAGACTTATTCTCATTCATGGCAGCCGGGGTGGGGGGGGGCGGGGCCCTGAGGCCAGAGCCCCCCCACAGTTCATCATTACAAAATCATTATTATATGAAATGTTAAAGGGATTTATTTAAGAAAAAAGAAGAAGATCAGTACTATAAACAATAAAATGGCAATAAACACAAATCTATCAACAACTCAATCTAAGAAACAAACTAAGCAAGTGAGAAGAACAGAGACAGAATAAAGGATACGGAGAGTGTTTTGATGGTTGCCAGATGGGAAGAGTGTGTAGGGGAATGGGTGAAGAGGTGAGGGGACTAAGAAGTACAAATAGGTAGTTACAGAATGGCCACATTGACAAAAAGTGCAGTGTAGGATATGGAGTAGACAAAGAACTTATACATATGATCCATGGACATGGACAATGGTGTGAAGACTGCCTAAGGGAGTTGAGGGTGCTGAATGGAGGGTGGCAAAGGGGGAAAAATCAGGATAACTGTACTAGCATAATCAATAAAATGTAATTTAAAAATAAGTAACAATCTGTGTCTTATATTATGAAAGATATAGATGAGGAAGCACTTGGGAGCCTGGCTTGGAACTTTGTGAATCCACGTGACTATGAAATTTTGTTTTACTTAATTATTCAACATAATTATTTACAGACTGTTTCTGCTTGCCCCACACTGGCTGAAGATGTGTACCCCTATTTTATGCCCCATTGTTTTCTTTTCAGAACATCTATTCCTCTGACCAATCAGCTGTGTATTCATGTGTTTAAGGGAAACGAATTGGCACTTATTATTCAGCCTAGCTGTTTATAGATTGTGAATAAATTCTAACGCCAGTGAATCAAATATGATAAAGATGAAATTGTAAAATTAATATTTTAAAAAGCATAAGCAATATAATCTAGAGAAAGACATAAAAGCAGTTTAGAAAGAAATTTTACTATGTTTGCTCTATAATCTAACAAGTTGCAGATGATGCAAATTCTTCAGAGTCTTCCATCCGGGATGAAAAAGGAGCATGGATTGGGAATAAGATATGGAAGGTCTGTCACCCTTGAGTTACCTCAGGTAATGCTCAACAAAATACTCAAACCTGAAGGTAGTAATGCCCATCAGAACATTTTTTTAAGTCTAAAGAAAATCATACTTCATACATACTATCAAAGAGCCCCCATTCCTCGGTAAAGATTGAAGAATGAATGGTTCAGTTCTCCAAAAGCCACTGGGAAATGTCAGCACCACCTAGTTAATGAACTCCTGATTTGTTTGGCATTTGCACTTTCTTAAGAAATTGCTGATGTGTTTAGACTTACTCTTCTCCTCGGCAGCAGTGAAATTTGTTGATTATGATGGCCTTATATAACATCATCCAGGCAGAAAGCTAAAAGATTACACATTAAAAAGAAACAGGCCTGTTTATTACCAGGCATTGTGCTCTCTCGTATGCATATCTCTGCTCCTCAGTCTTTGACCAGGTTGCTTTGTGGAAGGGCCTTTGTTGCGAGTATTTCCAGGGCAGGCCTCCACTCACTGAAATGTCGTTTTCTCTGCCTGGTTGTGATAGGAAGTCTTTTTTCACCTATTGAAACCTGTTAAATTTCCTTCAAATATTTTTGTTTAACTCTTAGAAAAAGTTAGAGGAGGACCTTTTAAAAAACATGTAGAGTTAATGAGGAATTGATGTTTGTACTTAAAAACATTTTTCAAAGAAAGTTGGCCTCTGTTCTGCTGAATAAAAGCCTGCAGTCCTTATAGATTTCATTCAACCCGTTCAAACAATCCAGCCTGTCTTTATTCCACATCACTTTCCCTTGACTACTTTTAAGCGTATGTTTATTTTAGGAGATATTCCATCATTGGCAAGAATCCTGCCCATTTTAGTTTGTTTAGCATCAGCCTGGTCAGAAGCTTTGAGGTTAAAATTACTCAATTACAAATCTTTGATATGGGTTTGGAGCAGAAACAGAAATGGTTTAATACCTAAATATTTTTGCCTTGACAACCTGTAGTACTACAGGTTGTATCCCATATTATATAGTTCTTTGCATAGCAAACCAACTCAGTTACTACGTTTCATATTTTAGTTATTCTAAAAGGAAAAAAATGCCTCCTTGAGGCAGAATCCTGCACTTCGAGAGCATATGCCCACTCCCATGGATCTCCTGTGTTTCATATTGTTCTTATATGAAACCTTTCTACTCTGGCCCTCACCTGTCCTTTTGATAGGTAACTCTTCCTACCCCTGCGACCTTGATTCGTAACTCTTCCTCGCCCCTCCTGATAAATATGAATCACCCAACGAATACTGACAAAACCTTCAAGGACAGTCCTTCCCTGTTCAGAGAACTATTTTTGACAAACGAGTTCCCAAATTAACAGAACTTTGACCCTTTCTGTTAAAGATCTAAAAATTTTACCCTCTTTCCCCCAAACCAGCCAGGATTTCTCAATTTATGTGCTCTACTAATACTTGGGCTGGCTAGATCTTTGTTGTGGAAGTCTGTCCTGTCCATTACAAGATGTTCAGCAGCATCCTGGCTTCTGCCAACTGGAACAACTAGCACACCCACCTTTTTTGTTGAGACAGCCAAAAAAGTCTTCAGACGTTGACGTATGTCCTTTGTGCCATTGCTCCCACCCTTGCCTCACTCCCTGAGGCCCCTCCCCTACTGAGTTGAGAACCACTGGACTGTGCTTGTAGTGGCTCTGGTTACTCTTCCTGCGTAGTCTTTGGTGTTGTGATTTTGACTGGGATCAGGGGCCCCCCGCTGCTCAGCCTAGGCTACTTCCGGGAAGACAGAGTGCTGGATGTCCCTGACCTTTCACTCACTGGAGTCTCAGTGAGGGAACATTTGAGGAAGTCATTTTATGTATGGATTGCTAGTATTTAGCCAGTGATTGCTTTGCTTTTATAACTTCTGGTCAGGATCAGATTTGCATAATCTAGTTGAGGACTTATAAATTCCCTTAAGGCAAGACAAAAGTACACTAAAGAATTTTGGACTATGGTACTTTCTGATACTTATTAATTAGTTCAGCTCCTTGTGAGAACTCAGAATGGTAAAAGTTGGTTAGAAAAAGGAGAAAGCAATAATGATCAGACTGATATAAGACATGTGGGTCAGAAGTTGACTACAGATTGATATAAAAAGGATTACAAAATAAGACCTCATAAATGCCTTCTTTACTTTCTGATGGTCTTAAAATCTGAGGTGGAAGATTTAGTCAGAAAATAAATAGGATGGCAGATTCTTTCTGAATTACAAGAGTATACAGAGTACATTGATGATATTTTGACTTAGAAAAAAGAATATTTAAAGACCGTATGAATAGCTCTTTAGCTCTAGGGTTTAAACAATTAGAAAACCCAAGGACAAGGATGCCCTTTTGTCTGGTCTAGATAAAGACACCTGCTGATATAAGAAGAAACGACATTGGAAGAACAATTGCCCTTTCTTGGAGTAAAAGATAGTATCTAAAAGGAAAAAAGACAAACTATCTGACAGACTAAATACCCTTCAGACTAAGTACCTACTCTGGTCTGCCAACAGTTGCCCTCAACAAAGATTTCCAAAGAGTTGCAAAACCAGAATGTTCCATTTCTTGTTGCTATCACTCTCAATTTTTAATCATTTTTTTCTCTGAGTAACAAAAATGTTTCATAGCTTTTTATGTATATTAATTATACCTCAATAAAGCTGTTCATTTTTAATGGTTCAGTGGTAGTTATCTCATAAACCCCTCAGACTCAGCTTTTCTCTGAGCCACTTCCTGCCTCTCTGGGCCCTCTCATTAGCAAATATGCTTTGCTGCTGAGTGATTTTTCTTTGGTGAATGTGTTGAGAAGGGGTCATGTTTGTTAATAGGGAACCAATATTAGATGGAGACCTGACAGTCTTTCTGGAACTCCCAAAAACAGAAGCCACCTTGGCCTGTACTTTGACAATGACACAATTGGTTACCTATTATCTGATGTTTCCCCCAACCAACATCTTAGAACTTGAATCTGTCCCCAGTTGCTTCTGGGCCAAAGACAGTTCATTCATGGAACACACAAAGGAGGGTGTGTCTTTAAAGGTCTCAATCAATCACTTTCTACCTTTGTTGAAAAATGACCTAAAATAACTTTTAAAAAGAGGTTTTTGAGGACTGCACCCCCTCTGCACACCTACAGAAAAAAGTCATTATCTTCTTTGCTAGGCTTTGTAACACTTCTGCATTACCCCTCCGAAGACAAAGGGTCAGGGCTAGAGCTTTCACCAAGATGAAAGGGCTGTTAAGGAGCTTGGGTTTTCTCACTTCCCTGTAGTTCTCAGTCCTATCACCACTTCATCCTCCTTTACAGAACTAGCTGCTCACTTTACAGTAGGAGATCTATGCTCAGCATTCTTTAGAATGGCCTTGCCCTCAGAGTCCCTGCATTGATCCTCATTCAGTTAAGAAAAACACATACACAGTCATGGTCCAAAGGTTGACAGAAGTACTATGATACTTCTTAGAATTACATATTCCTAACCTTAGAGACAGTTTAGAAGCATCTAGTTCCCTCAGGACTCATATAATCTGAATAATACATAATTTATACATTTACACAACATGCGGATGGTCTCTGTTATGTTCTGATGGATTGAAAGCCTTGCAGAATTCATTCCCTCCTTTTGCTGATAGCGTTAGATACATACAGTTTCTAAAGACAGATATCAATTTTATTAGTTGCAAGTCCATTATCTAGGCCATAGCATCACACATAACAGAAAGTCTCTTTCCCCTAAAAGATTAAAAGCTGTTTGTGACTTTTACTAGCCACTCACCAATCTGGAGGATTTCTTGGTCTCAAGGGACAAGGTAGACATTGGGTACCTAACTTTTTTGAATTGATTGCCCCTACATAAAATCTATTGAAAACTGACATGGCTGAGCCCTTGACCTGGACAAACTCTCTAGAAACTATCTTCTGTAACTTACAAAATTCCTAGTTACCATGAAGATTTATTTTATTTGCACATGAACTTTGAGGATTCTAACTCAATAACACAGTAGATTGTATTCAGTTATCCCACCTACGCAGCTATGAGTATTTTCTTACTATTGTCTGTTGACTGGAAGTCTTTCCTTGTTACAATGCACTGCATGAATAGTAGTAAAGAAACTTGAGATTTAGGTAGTATTCATACATTTGGCTAGTGTCTACCCATTTCACTAGAATAGTAATTAAGGAATTCTTAAGGTTTTGTCTGTTGTGCTGAAGCTTTATTATCCCTATCATCTCTACTAGAATGAATAGCACTTTAAAACTGAAACTTACAAATATCTAACAAACTTCAGTTGCTGTGACCAAAGAATTTTGCTCTTAGCTCCAATGGCCATCAAGTCTTCTTCAACAGAAACTCACAGAGTCCCAGCAGGCCCCACTAAGGATTTCACCTCTGTTCTTTTTAAGGCTGATATGGACAAATATCACATAGGTTTAATGCAGTATACAAAAAGGCCAAGGTGTTTTTCTCAAAAACAGTGTAGAGAAATTCCTGAGACTTTTTGCCTAGACATCTGATTTACTGGAAATGATACCAGTAAATCACTGACTTTGAACCTTTTTTGGAAAAGAGCTTATCAGGTACTCTTAATTATAAACACTGAAGTGAAACTCAAGGGAATTGACCCTTGGGTTAATGTCTCCCAGTTGAAAAGACATCTTGTATCCACTCCTAAACCTTCATGCCAATAGGAAATTGAGAAATGAGAATCTTTCAGGATTCTTCAATAGCAGACACATCTCAACGGGAACAGCTTTCCCAAGAACCTCAGATCAAGAGGAGATGGTTAGATGTGGATTCTCAGATCGTGAGATCAAAAGCCCCGAATGTTGACCACCACATTTGTTTTGCCTCTTCATTCTCCTCTTTATGGCTATGTTTTTTTGTTTTTGTATCTCTATTGATTTAAGGTTTATGGTTGTTAAAATGAGATTCTTAAAATTGTTTCTCTAATCTTGTTACTCTGGTTAAACCAGGACAGAGTGTTAAATGAACCAGTGAGTAATCTAAACTATTTTGTGTACAGTCTCAAGATGGAGATAAGATTTGTTCTTCTGGATGATGCCAAATGAGGCAGTATCATGGCTAAGTGACATCATCCAGGGTCATCTAGTAAGTATCATGTTACTTGTCCTCAAAGCGTTTTCTGTGTTCTCATCAACACAACCATTCACTCAAATGACTGAAATTTAACTGCGCAGAGAAAATTCATGAGAAGCCCTGACAACGGCCATCACTAAGTCTGAAACCACAATTGACAAGAATGGAGTAAATCTGGAGAACTGAACAAGCCAACACATGGACCAAAAAATGAGACCCAGATTCCTTGTTGACCAGCAGAAGAGACAATAAGAGACTCTGAAGCCTAAAAATCTGCCATCGTACCCTTCATATGTTCTTGTTTTGCACAATCATTCTTTCCTACCCCCTCTTACATACGGGCTTGGCTACTGATCGTTTCTCCACACCCTACTTAATAAACCTACACTGCCCACTACTACAATAATTGCTGTTCTCCAAGCTTAATTCCTCCCTCTCCCAAAAACCATTCCTGACCTACTCTTCCCAAACTAGCTGAACTTTAGCTGATGCTAAACTCTGTAACATCACAGTTCAACAGGATGTAATGATAGAAATGGTTCTGTACTGTCCAATGTGGTGGCCTCAACGCATATGTGACTTCTGAGCATTGGAAATCTCACTTCTGTGACTGGGGAATTTTAAATGTTATTTTACTTTAATTTAACCTTAAATTTAAATAGCATGTATAATGTGTGGCTATTGTATTTGCCAACACACCTAAAAATCTGACTCTCCTTCCTCAAGAAAGAACTCTCCTTTGAAGCCTTCTCTTGCCTGACATTTAGGTTAAAAACATGCCCTTAATGGAGTTAATTTTCTTCATAAACAGCTTGTTCTTCACCTTCCATTATTTAATCCTCTACTTAATCTTTCCTTATTCTCTCTGTCTTCTAGCCTCTTCTGCTCCTTGTTTTCATCTTTTCTCTCCCCAATGGCTCCTTTTCTTCCTTTCCTTTTGCCAATCACAGCAGAAACATCTCTGTCAGCTCAGCTGGATGATAGGCACCTGACGATAGGTGGCAAAGATAGAAGTTGCGTGTAGACATGTGGCAGCCAAACGATGGAGGCCTTTCTTCTTGACCTGTGATATTTGATGAGGACTCTCTTCTCCAACCCTAGCTCCACCTCATTTTATTGTGACTCAGCCTTGATCATCTTTTTACATACTTGCTGTCGCATTCATGCTATTCACTGGTTTGTCTGGCCTTTTATTACTGAATCACTTATGACATTTATCACATATTTATATAAATTATATCTCCCTGAAGCCAAACCAATGTGTTAGTTTTAATTTAAAATGTATTTGTAGGAAAAAAAAAAAAAACCCAGCCAAACTAGCTATGGGTATCATGTGTTTTGTCATCAATTCAGAGTTTGTGAGTTTGTTAGTTTCAAGTTTTCCAGGTTTACAAAATATAATAAAGCAGGGGGAATAGTAATGAATAAGTACAAAAGAAAACAGGATTACATTAAAATTTTTTTAAAGAATAATTTCTAGAATCTATAATAAAAATGTTGGACTAAACTCATGTTTATTGACTTTTTCTATCAGAAGTTCATGAATATATAATAAAGAAATAAAAATGATATTATAACTACATAATTGAATGGGCTAGAGTTGGTGGAGTTACACAGGGAAAAAATAGCTTTAATTTTTTTAACCTCTCTTTTCAGTACGCAGTGTCAAACCTCCCTTCCCTGTCCAGATTTCCCAAGCATGTCTGATAGATGTGTTGTTGTTGCTGTTATTTTCAGATAATAGACTAGTCTCATTAGTCTAACCCCAACCCACTCTATTTAATTTCTATCTCAAAGATTACATTCCCATTCCTTTCCTCAACCCAAACCTGAGCTGGGGCATGACCCAGGCTGGAGGAGTTGCAACAGGGTATATTTTACCGATTTCTCACAGATCTTTCATTTTTCTCTCTCCATTCAATATTTTTGGCTCTTCCGAGTTGAAAGTGGCAGTGATGAGCAATAAAAGCAAATATAATGTTTGTTTATTGAGCTATAATGTTTGTTACTGATCTATACTGTTTATAACCCTTTTCTGGTGATAAGGTTTACTTTCTTTCATCTGTCTAAATGTTGTCTCTCTTGTATGAGGTACTTAAATGTCTTTAAATATAGCCATTCCCCACCTCTATCCAACTGGAGCTGGGAATGCTTTCCCTTACAATGCCTTGACGTAAAGCATTTTGCACTGTGGCTGACCCGTTACGGCTTCTACTTTCTAACGTTGTGACCTTGCACCAAACATAATCCCTTTAAGCAGATGCCGCTCAAGTCATCTCTTGCCAAGTTGCTCTCTGTGGTATTTACTTAGCTCATGGGGGAAAAGCAAGGACAATAACATCAACAACAAGAACATTGTTTTTGCCGCACCAAAATCTGAGTGATGAAGTTACAGCTACCGGAGTTCTGTCTTTGCTCAGCTGTTTTCTAGCTCAGATTAAGTCACCAGATTTTGTAACTGAACTTTGTGGAAAACAAGTCAGCTTTTCCAAGAGCTTTCTCACTGTGTACCACTCAGGTTCTGTAATAGAACAGAATCAACTATAAAGAACAATTAACTCAGCTCACATTATGCATTTCATCAGCAATACTGAACACTACAAAACAGCAATTAACTTTAGAGATTCGAAGAAAATTTTATTTCAACCTAGGGTTGTATCTCAATCATACCACCAATTAAAAGTGGAGACAGAATAAAGTAATTTCAGGTGTGCAAGGACTCAAGAAAATTTATGTTCTATACACAATTTATTAGTGGGTCATATGAGAATGCACACCAGGAAAATGGAGTAAACCAACAAAGGACATCGTGGGCTGCAGGCAACAGTAACTCCAAACAGTAGGGAAGGGCAAGGCTATTTGGCGGTCCAGAAGACAACAAATCAAGTCTGGAGCAGAATGATTAGAGTTTCATCACTTCTCACAGAAAGATTTAAAGATTAAAAAGGGACTCAATATAAGCATATGAGGGGGACCCCCAAAAGCCCAGAATTTATTTATAAAAAATTGTATATATATTCTTACATGTTTAAACTTGAGTCCCCTTCAAAGTACTCTCCATCTGATGCAATACACCTACTGAGACAATTTGTTTTCCCCACTAATCAAAACAGTTTTGAACGTGTTGATTTGGATGCTTTTTAGTGCTTCTGCCATTTTTGTTTCACCTCTTTCACATCAGCAAAATGTATCCTTTTGAGGCCTTTTTTTTTTCTTGCATTTCGGGGAAACAAGTTGCTTAGGGAAAGATAGGATGAATAGAGGTTGGGGCATGGGGATCCTGCCATTTACGGTCAAAAACTTCTGAATGCTCAGCGCACTACGGTCAGGAAAGCTCCTAAATCACCCATCATGAACCGGGCAAACTCACTGAAAGAGTCTTCAAAAAGAATTCACTAAAGCCTAACACAGCCTCTCACAGGAATGTCGTCAGGTGCACTGATACAGATGGGTACCTAGAACACTCACCTAGTGGGGGAAGCCTGTACTGCAAGGGCCCTGCCGTCTGGAAGATAATTCCAGCTTTTTTTGTGGGGGTCCCACCTCATATTACTATTGAGAATTGGAAAAAACTTGATAATATGCAAAATACACAAATACACTCAACATTTATTGCATCGGGCTGTGAGTTACCATCTCATCAAAAGATAGGCACTAGTAATCATTGCATCTGAAGTTCTCACCTTAGTTTCTGACACACAGAGAGCATGACAGACAAACTTTTAATCATTATTCTTCTGTAAGAAATCTTTGTGGTTGAATTCCCCTCCCCCACACTCCAATTACTATTATATCTCATAGTTTTGTGATATTAAATACTTGTGCTAATTTACTGCTCTTAGATAGCCTTATAATGTTGATGTTTGAGTGTAAAAGTACTAATAATATTGTATAAATGGTTCTAAATCTATAGAGAATATCCAGGAACTACATCAAATGGCAGATTCCCTGAAATCTGGATGATTGCATGTGGGATAAAGCCTAGAAATCTGAATTATTATCACTCCAGCTGATTCTGATTCATGTGGTCTTGGTCCCTCACTAGAAACTGTGCTTTATGAACTCATCGACTCATTCACGAGAAGTTTAGAATTAACTCTTAAGGAAATATTGTTTTCATTATTCCTAATGTGGTCAAAACATACTCCGCCCCCCTAAGTTTATCAACATTTTCCACTTAGCAACTTATGCAAAAATGAAACTATAGTGTGAATCAATAATATTTTGTTGTAAAGGAGTAGGCAACATTATTTCATCAAACTCTTTTCTATTTATTCAGCCTCAGTGGTGTGCCATGGTAGTAACTTAGTTTCTCCACATCTGCATCTTTCTCCTGAAATTGCTACTTTTGAGCTGTTGAGACTCATGACTGTCTGGAAGAAATGTGAGCATGAAAGAATGAAAGTAACTTAGATTGCGGTGCTAATATGCCTCTAAGGTGCTAAAGTTGTTTTGTTTAATCATTATTTCACAAACCTATTAGATTATTGGCTTCCCAGAATTGAAATTTTTTCCTGAATGTTTCAAAGTTTTTCATTCCTGAACATTTCTACAGTGTTGTATTATGTATCTTTGTTCATTTATAAATGTGTTTCCCTAACAGTGATGTACTAGTGATCTCCACTCCATACTATGAGAAAGAAGCAATGTATTATTTTCCTTTCCAAGAAAACTCAACTGATGCACAGAATGATTGTCTGCCACTAGCTAAAATTGAAGCAGAGGGCCACACTTGCCTTATTAAGATGAAATTTCTGTTTTCATTTATTGGGGGGAGGGGCTATTCCCAGTAAAGGATTAGTCTAGGGACCTGGGACATCAGTGCTGACATACCAAATAGAGAAGTGAGTGTAGTGAGTGCTAGAGCTCATTCTTTACATTGGTTTATTTCTCGGTAGGAAAAAATGAGAAAGTGGAGAAAATATTAGTTCACATTAAAAGGTAAGACGTGAAGAGGCCACTATCAATTCAGGTTGTGCCTGTTGATTTCCAAATAATAACCTTGTCTCTGGAGTCATTAAAAGTATTACTCTCCTGAGAAAAAGTCAGGTTTCCTGCCTCTGAGGTTGAATAAACTGGTGTATCATTTTGTCATTCTTTATGAAAACACTGGTCCTGGAGCTATTAAAAAAAACTATCAATGATCATCAATGCTACCTCCTTTATAAAAGTATGCAGGCACACACATTTAGTAAAATTTATTAGTTATAAAGCAGTAAATGTTTCAATTCTCTAGAGCTAACTTTTCTCCAGAAGATGTCTTTTAAAGTAGTAGGTATGATTGGTTTAATTGCATGATTTTTAAAAAAATATTTTATTTGTTTATTTTTAGAGAGGGGAAGGGAGGGAGAAAGAGAGTGAAAGAAACACCGATGTGTGGTTGCCTCTTGTGTGCCCCCTACTGGGGACCTGGCCCACAACCTAGGCATGTGCCCAGACTGGGAATCGAATGGATGATCCTTTGATTTGCAGGTCGGCACTCAATCCACTGTGCCACACCAGCCAGGGCTAATTGCATAATTTTTTTAAAACAAAAAATCATTCTGTTCCTTCCACACATAGTATTTTTAAAATTCCAAAAATATATATTCTTAATTTAGAAAGGATATGAATATTAAACTGCCTAATATGATGATAGATGGAAGGTGATATAAACATTTAAACATGGTTTTACTATTCCCCAGGAATAAATCAACACTGTACCAGTAATAAGTGTACAATTGGTTTTATATCTAGACATGCAGATAGATTTTGCCCCATCAGTGTTCTTCCTGGACAGTCTGAAGTGTCCTTTTCATGTTGAGGCTGTTTAGGGAATAGCTTTTCAGAGGATGCCTGGACATGTGTGTCTTTAAGAAGTGGTGTATAGTGGTCTCCAGTATATACACTGTATCCTATAAACTCTAAGAAGGTGGGTTTGGGTAAGAGACAGACTTCTCTGAGTGAAATGGATTCAGAATCACAGTTGGGGAACATTTTGTGAGATGGATATTATGTTACATTTACGGAATATTATGGGAACAGCGAGCGTTCTCACAAAGCATGAAGTTCTGTTATTATGGGCTAATAATGGAACCAAGGAATACTAGAATGGTTAATTTAACTGTTTAATATATGTGCTTTTGACAGGCTTTCTGAGGTTACACAGTCTGGTGTCCCCATTTGGTACCTCCTTACCCAATAAGCCTTGAGACTCAAGATGTTATAGACTGTCTTTTGTACTTCTGAAGTTTTTTTTACACATCATTTGAATTATGAAAATGTAAATAATGTTTACGGAGATACAGACTGGCTGTCAAAGTTATCGTTTTTAAAAAAATAAAATTATAGTATTTTTTCCATTACCATTTAGTCCCCTTATAACCCCCTCCTGCCATAATCACCACGCTCTTGTCCATGTCCATGAGTCCTTTTTCTTTTTCGCTCCATTTCTCTACCCCCTAATGTTCCCCACCCCTTTAGCTCTCCATCTATGAGTATGTCTGTATTTTGCTTGTTAATTCAGTTTGTTCATCATTTCACATATGAGTGAAATCATTTGGTATTTGTCTTTCTCTGACTGGCTCATTTCACTTAGCATAATGTTGTCCAGGTCCATCCACACTATCACAGAGGGTAAAATTTTCTTCCTTTTTTGTGGCTGAGTAGTATTCTGTTGTGTAAATGTCCCATAGTTGTTTTATCCACGCATCTACTGATAGACATGTGGGCTGCTTCCATATCTTGGGAATTGTAAATAACACTGCGATGAACATAGGGGTATTTAAGTTCTTTCAAATCCACGTTTTGGGTTTCTTAGGATATATTCCCAGAAGTAGGATTGCTGGATCAAAAGGCCAATCTATTTATAATTATTTGAGGTATTTCTAAACTGCTTTCCTCACTGGCTGCACCAATCTCCATTCCCAAAAACAGTGCAAAAGGGTTCCCCTTTCTCCACATCTCCACCAGCACTTTTTGTTTGTTGGTTTATTGATGATAGCCATTCTGACAGGTGAGAGAGAATATCTCATGATGTTGTTAATTTGCATTTTGCTGATGACTAGTGATGTTGAGCATATTTTCATATGTCTATTGGCCATCTGTATGTCCTCTTTGGAGAAGTGTCTGTTCAGGTCCTTTGCCCATTTTTCAGTTGGGTTTTCTTTTTTCTTTTTTCAGTGTTGAGTTTTATAACTTCTTTATAAATTTTGGATATTAACCCTTTATCAGATGTGTCAGTGAATATGTTTTCACACTCTGTAGGTTGTCATTTTTATTTTGTTGATGTTTTGCTTTGCTGTGTAAATATTCTTTAGTTTGATACAGTCCTATTTCTTTCTTTTTTCTTTTGTTTCCCTTGCCTAGGGAGATATATCCAATAAAATATTGTAATGAGCAATGTCCAAGATTTTGCTGCCTATGTTTTCTCGTAGGACTTTTAAGGTTTCAGGTCTAATATTTAAGTCTTTAATCCACTTCGAATTTACTTGTGTGTGGTGTAACAAGGTAACCTTGTTTCATTTTTCTATCTGTTCAGTTTTCCCAACACCATTTATTGAATAAACTATCTTTAACCCATTTTATGTGTTTGCTTCCTATGTCAAATATTAATTGACTACAAAGTTGTGGGTTTGTTCCTGGGTTCTCATATTCTGTTCCATTGTTCTATATGCCTGTTGTTATGTGAGTACCATGCTGTTTTGATTACCATGGCTTTGTATATAGTTTGATATTAGGTAGTGTGATTCCTCCTGACACTGAAGAAAGAAATTGAAGAAGATACAAATAAGTGGAAGCACATACCATGCTTTTCACGGTTAGGAAAAATTAACACCATTAAAATGTCCATACTACCCAAAGCAATCTGTAGATTCAATGTAATCCCTACCAAGATTCCAATGATGTATTTCACAGAACCCAAATAAAGTCATCATTTTATTACATTTATTGAATGCCAATATTGTTTTGGTCATAATACAAAGATAATTTGATGTACAATAGTTCAAAAATTTATATTCATTTCCATTTATGTTTATACTCTGAGGGGCTTTGTTTGATATTCCTCCAGTCTATTTAAGTAAGGTACATATATCTTGGGTGATGTTAAGAAGCATTAAGTGAGCTTTTAACATGGTATATAAGGAAAAAACAGTTAATTTGGGAGGTGAAAAAGAAAAATATAATTTAAGAGGTGAAATTCAGAATATTGGAAAGGACTCATTTTACCACTCTGTCTCTACTCCTGAGTCATAATTCTATCTGACATAACTTTCAGTTAGGCATAAATGGTGATCTTTAATAAGAATGAAAGCCTTTTTTTAGGCCCCTTCTTAACAAAGCTAAGCATTTTAGATCTCTCACTAATATGCTACATTTAAAAAAAAAGTTTTCTGATCTTTGGTTGGATACTTTCATACAATTAAAAGTACATTAAAATAAAAATTGAAGTATAAAACAGTACATGTTGAGCAGTTTGCATCTTATTTCTTGCCTTTTAAAAATTATAATATTGTAGTGTGTTTATTATATTTTATATTTTATAGCATTATTTCTACTCTAAATTTTATATATCTATTTTGATTGCCATTTAAATGGATTTAGTTCCTGTAATTATTCAGCTTATTCCATTTCATGTAAGTTCAGGATGAAATTAATGGAATCAAAGGACTTTTAGGGCTTTACTTTTTTCATCTTCTAGAATACTTTTCAGGGTAAATAAAAGATGGAGAACTTCTGACACCAGAGTTTCAAATGAATAAAACTTAAAGATAGACGTAAAAACATAAGTAGCCTAGTACTGAATTTTTAAAAAGCAAGTTTTAATTTGTATTTGTAGCCACTCTTGCAAACACTGATTTCTTTAGGAGATAAATTTATTATATTATTTTCTACATAATTGTATTTAAACTTCAGCTGGTCACTAAAGAGGAATTGTTTGTATTGCAAACATTGTTACTTTAAAATAATTGAAAGTTCATTAAATTTCTTACTAAGTGATCAAAGATTAAAATAATTATACTAAACATGTGTGCACTCACATAGAAGGGCTTGCTAGTGGCAGAAAACTGTTTACAATATTGCTATTTTGGAAATGTATATAATGTATATATTTGAGATTTAACATATTCAGGATAGCAATTCCTGTCCTTTTTTTAAATAATACTTTTTATTTTTTATTTGTAACATTCTTGATATTATATTTTTCATTCTCATAAATAAAATCTCATTTTCTTGATGAACTTTGTGAGGAAAGTGAAGCCCAATAAGGCCAAACCACTTGCTCAGAATCACGTGGATTTGAATCAGCATCAGAATCCACAGGAACTCCTTCTTTTTGCTTCATTTTTATTGTTGACACTATTACAGTTGTCCCCATCCTCTATGCCCCCACTTGCCCCCTTTTCTCTCCAGCCATCATGACACTGCTGTCTGTGAGGAACTTCTTGAACATTAACGTTTTCATCCTATTAACTCATTAGACTAGCTTTAGATGCTGTCAAAAAACTGTGCTGATTTTACTCTCTTCTGACCCAACCCAATTCATCTGTTGCTTTTCAGTTTGAAATGCCTCTTTTTTTTCTCATCTCCCCTTCTTCTTTACTCGCTATGAATGTGTATGATTAACCTGAAGATGGTAGTGTTTCTGTAAAATGTCAGGGGAGCTGGCAAGACTTTAAATATCTAAATATCACCACTCCCGAGAGGGAGGGAGAGGGGATGGGGGAGAGAGGGGGAGAGAGAGAGAGAGAGAGGACTCTTTCATATATGCAGTTACTTGAAAAGCAGACATACACATCAGCTGGTATAGATGATGTTTAAATACAAAATAATGTGTTATTATTTTACTTAAAAGTTATTAATTACAGATATGTTAATTAGTTTATTAAATACAGTGTTTGTTTCATTGGGCAAAACAAGTTTTATTAGCTCTAGAAAAGACAAAGACAAGAAATAGACCAACATAAGAATGAATGCCTTAGAGGTGGATTTAACTTAAAATACACTTGCATGGGAGCTGAGCTTTTGAAGCACAATTAAATTGAATGTGCTTTCAAAGATATCATGTTTTATTCCTAAGATTATATTTCCCCAAGATAAGGTTTTTTGGAATATCAGAAAACTTCACATTGATATCAGCATTCAAAAACACATCAGTATATAAACTTTAAAAATGGTAATTACACTGGAATAGCTTTTGCCTTGAGTTAAGTATGTGGGCTAGTAATGTAGCAGTTACCTGAAATGCCAGTGTGTTTTTGAGTATGCATTTTGAAGCTCAGCCACAGTCTATTTTTAGATGATGGTATCATGGATCTCTGCGTCTGTTAAACCCACCATAATGTGCCTGTTCTACACCCACCCTGAAAACAATGTGTGGTGAGGCATGAGGATTAAGTATTAATTCCTTTTGATTATGTAGTTTAGAAAAACTGGTTGATTATAATTCAAAGAAGATTTCTACCTATTTGTATTTGTACATCCCTCTTAATAAGGCTGTTTGGCTTTCTTTGTACAATTGTAAATAAGTTTATTTTTTTGACAGGTTTGGGTAACAATAATCAATCAATTGGTGTGTTTCTATAGTGAAGACTTTAGTAGAGAGGCTGTCTGACGTGATGACAATGAGCTGTGGGGGATGGGAAGAGACATTTTACAATGTATATTTATTTAGAAATGCATTGCAAGAGTAGCCTATTGAGGATGAACAGTTACTTTACTGAATAGTCTCCAAAACTGTGTATACGTTTTCAGTAGTATGTTACTTATAGAAGATAATTAAAAGTATAATAATTATTCAGAACCTAATAGACTTGCAAAACACAGGTAGGGGTAATATAACTTTCAGTACAGCTTTCCAACCTTGAATTCAACTCAGCTGAATGTGAGCCCTTTGTCAAGTTTTTAAATAGAGCATATTTGGAATCTTTGTAGAGTGACTACCCTCGTAATGCAACCAGATTCCTTCCTGGAAGCAAATTTTCAGGTTATTTTCAGGCACTGCTTCCACGCCCTCCCACTTTTGCTTACCCATTCCACATGAAATACTAACCACAATAGTACAGAGGGGCCTTTTTACAAATGTGTAGTATGTCCAGTTTTCATATCTCAGCCCTCATCCCCACCACTTTTCCTGTTGGCAAGGATAGACCAGAGTCATAGGCTAGTCATACATTACTGCCTGCTGCGTCTTATCCCTGAGTCAATATGGTTCCAGGTTGTTTTGGAATCTAGACTTGCTGTTCCAGAGCAACTGGTTTATTTGGCTACAAAGATCAAGTTCCTCACACATATACCTCTGGTCTGAAACCTTGACGTGTTTGCATGTTTCATCTGTGTTAAAACTCAGGTTGGAATTGAGAATTCTATTTAATTGGACAGAGTCTAACAGTTGAAATAGCATTTGTACATGAGGAGGGCAGATGGGAATGACATGTGTGTACACCCACACGGAAATGCGCACGTGCTGCTGTGAACTGGCTGCGGGCTCTAGGTAGCCACCGAAGGATCTGGGTAACGATTTTACTGGTGGCAGCAGCAGTGGAAACTGTGGAAGGAGGCTGGTTTTGAAGGATGCTGAACTTCTTTCCCCCTCCTTTGAATTTCTGCATTAATTTTTGCCTTTTTCCCCTTAGAAGCAAAAACCACTATTACTCTATCAATAGATAACTTATGTGTGAAAAGACATCCTTGTTGCAGATTGCTTTTTAGAACAGATAACTTCTAGACTGTGAAAGTGTTTTTTATATTTTTACTTGCTAAATTGCCTTGTAAATACCTATACATAAAAAAGAATGCTGGCTGTAACAAAGATGACTATATTTGCCATTGAGAAATTTCGGATCCTAAGGAAATCTTTCTAAGGGACATGAAGCTAGTTTGCACCAACCTTGGTTTTATAGGTTACAACTTGATAAAACTATAAGACTTCTGGAGGTTAAAAATGTTAGATGTGCCACAACAAATAGGACATCACATTTCATATGTTTTTATTTTTGCTCTTTACAGGCTTTCTGCAGTGCAACTGATGGCTTCTGGACTGCACTGTAGAATTTTAACAGTCCCAATTTCAGGAACAATTTATTTTTTGTTGAAGTGTCAGACATACTTTAATGGAGGCTAAAACCATGCAACCAGTCAGGGCAGAATAGCTTAGGGGAGACACAGAGAATGCAGAAGATGACAGGCTTTCGTTTATAGCCTCAATTTACATATTTGGATGCCCATATTCTTTTTAAAATAACGATGAAGTAAAGCCAATAATCAAGTACATGAATGTAGTTCCTTATGTGATTCATTTGCATGTGGATAAGAAGGTATTTGAAGTAGGACATGATCACCTTAGTAAATTAATAACCAAGCCAGCACTATAATAGCATCAAAGAGGAAAAGAGCCTTCCTCAGGAATTACTTCTTTTATAAAGAGAATAACCTTGTCCAGTGTTGGCCAGGATACACCTTGAGATGAATAAATTACAGTTGTAACTGACTATAGAAAAAAATGCCAGTAACATATAGCCATACACTTGTGATAAGAAGAGCACAATGTCTTTTGCTGTACAAATGCAGAGGAAAGTAGCATTAATAAGTCTTAGGAAGCTCCAAGTCTTATATAGGGATATGGAGAGCAGAAAAATTTGGAAACATACAGACTATAATTATCTTTGTTCAGACAATAATGTAATATCCAACTTATTGTCAATAATGATTCCTCTAATTACACACACTTGTTCTTCTCTCTTTCCTCGTTTATTTTTCTCTAACCACCAAATTTATATATATCAGCTGAAATTATCTCTGATTTTATGGTTTATTCCAGTTAATCCTGTATGTTATTCTACAGTTATCAAAAGACTTTCAGTTGCCTAATTATCTAGAATTTAAAGAAACAGCTCAAATATAAATATGAGGTATCGAAATTTTGCCAAATAGGTCATGTAAATGATAAAGTGAGATAACATAAGAAATTGTATTACTTTCTAAATCATAATAAAAATCAAATCCATACAATTTTGTTTTATTCCATGCAAAGTCCAGAATTAATAATATCTTAAAATATGCCATTCTTTTTTTATCCTTCTTATGACCATTAAAATAGCCATAGTAACAATTACAGAAATTTACCTCCAAAGGAATATTTACAATGTGGCTCATGTTATGCAGCCTTCCCTACATATACTTAACATGGGTATGTCAAATGCATTGTTTTATTTTAATTTACTTTCATGAATAACTTTAGGATATTATGACATATGTTTTTTTTTAGGAATGAAACCCTAACTTGATAACCTCAAGTGATTGACTTACAAGGGTTTTGATATTGTTAAGACAGGAATCATCTGTATTTTAACTCCATAAAATAGGTGAGCTATGCATAGAGCTGTTTTTTTAAGCTGTATTAGATGAGCCAAACACAAGTACTGTGGATACTTATAATTAGCAAAATCTAACCTAATAATGACTGCATATGTATATATATAGACATATATGTATACACACAATAAATAGTAAGCTCCTTCAGAACATGAATTATGTCTTATTTATTTTTAATACCTTATTGTACTTTTAGTTCACTATGCTAAAACAGTTAGCACTAGACAAATGTTTATTAAATGAATATACAGACAATTAAGAATTTATACTTTACATATGTGTCCAGTTCTGCTAGGAAAAGCATTGATTTATTAGGTAGACAGTATTGCACAGAGGAATGCAAAGAAAACACCTTCTGAAAACAATTTTAAACAATTCTGTGCACCAGAGAACCTAAGTCCCTTCAAGTCAAATTCCTTTTGTTATCATATTTGTTTCCAAAATAATGCTACATTATTGTCTCAGTTTTTTCTACTATTGCTATTAGATTCTTCCTTGAGGTATTACCAAGAGATATTCATTAGTTCAAAATTTCCAATACTTGTATTCACCTTTCTTTATATCTGGGAGTTCATTTTCATAACCTTCCTTTGCTGTAGTACAATTTTTAAAATATTTTTTATGAAAGTCGTTTTATTTTTGCATTTTGGCACAGACTATATTCACAAGACTTTATCAAAACCAGTGGGCTTCACAGTTTCATGAGGCTCGGTGTGAACCCTGTCTCTGGATACTACACCTCTCTGCTTACATTTTTTTTCTCCTCAAAAATAAGGCAGTTGTGTGTACATGAAACCAAAACCATATGTGGGCCTACAGAGAGTATCAGGATAAATTATATAAATTATTATTGCTTTGGATTTACTGGGTCAGTTGTTCAGGAGACCCTGTGAAGTGCACTGAGTACAAGGATGATCTTCCCATTGTATTACAAACACCCCTCTCCCAAGCTTTGTAAGTCCTAGCAGTGTATTTTGGAAGGGAAAAACTGTACAATTCTCTTAGCTAGTAAGTAGCTGAGGGCTGTCAAACAAAACTTAAATGTAGTTTATATGATTTTCTAAGTCTTACCATCTTTTTTCCTGCTTTTGGTACTAGGTAGTTAAATATTTTTAAAGTGTGCTAAAGCATCAAGACCACAAATCAGATTTGAACTTAGGAACTACAGTGAAAAATTAAAAAGCACATAGGGAGGGAATCAAATCTTCAAAGTTCAGCCCCTCCCCTTTCCAACAGATCTTGTCCTGAGCACATATCTATTTTCATTAAAACCTGCTGCAGTTTTTTTTCTTTGTCATTATGGAAATGATTTTCAGTTGCATTTTTTTTTTTCAAATAAAGAACTCTGTTTTAGATGATAGGTATTTTAAACTACTAAACAGAGTATTGATGTGTAGGAGGGTATTTGTCTCTTTTTGCACTCTGCAGCTGAATGTCTGAGGCGTTTGCAATTGAACAGCGGAAGAGATTTCCAGAAGCAGGCAAGTCTGAATGCACCCATGCTCACTAGCCATCAATCTTTCTTTCTCCTGCCATACCCTCTGCAAGTGTTTACAAGCACACACAGGCATGCGCGTGTGCAAATATGCATATTATACAGGGAAAATGTTCCCAGGTATGTCTAACCTAAATTTCTGTAGCTCCATTTTTCCTATTTTAATATTTCTGATATTTGGATAGGCCAAGCGATCAGTGCACATTTAATGCAGCATTACATCTTGTTTGTCGAAAGGCTGTCATACTGGAAGCTAAATCATCTTGCAATTAATGGTATTTTAGGATTGAGAAAAGATTATAACTATATATACGATTTTCAGTTTTCTCACCTGAAAGTTTATTGACTCCAAATGATACACTTTGCTCATTCTGTCCTGCTCTTAGTGACTCTTGCACCCGGGTGACCTTCCACCATATTTCCAACACAATGGAAACAACCGGCTACTCCAGTTTACATAACACTATTTTAAAAAATGTGTGAATGATGTAAAGAGATTAAGAAGATTGCTATTTAGAACAATACCATTTTAAATTGTTTCATAAAGTGAGGGCCTTCCAGGTAAAGTAAACTTCAGTTTATGTGTGCTTTTTAAGTATTTCAAGCTATGCAGATTGAATTTTGTAAAATTTCACTGCTCTACGTCAGGAGTGCATCTTGACGAATGTAGGTGACGACATAGGCAGAAGCTGAGGACCAGAGCTGGACACACACATACTAGACTCAGTAATTGTCCTTCAATTGGAATGTATGCAGGTGTTACAGGGGTTTGTAAATTCTAGTTTATATGCTTCTGTATCATGATAAAAAATATCATTATTCCATTAATAATTCTATTACTTGTTTTAGATATTTAGTAAGAAAGAAATATTCGCATCCATTCCCATGATAAGAAAAGGTTGATTCTTTAGAAAGGAATGATTTTAAATATGTATTTTAATAATTATATTAATTATCGCTAAATTAATATAATTTCATATTATTAATGCATAGGGTTATATATAACTATAGTATACTTCATATTGGATCAGAAAATTTATTTGGAAAATTGAACTATTATTTTAGAGGTGTATGTGTATGTATGTGAGAGAGAGTGGGAGAGAGAGAGTGCAAATGAGTGATTTGTAGATTAGCACATTGTAAACCAACAGAATCTGAAAAAGTAAAATATTCAATAAATTCCAAACTAAATTTCATGAGTTAAATTAAAATTTTGCAATAGGGGGCGTTCAGCCTCACGAAATCAGTATAGAGAGTTTTTCAACATACGAGAAAGAAAATAGGTTTAAATATAGTATCTCAAAATAGCACAACTTGCAGCAAGTATATAATTTGTGAAGTAATTGGGTAATTAATTGAAAAAAAAGTTGAGCAGTGCACGAAGCTTGTCCATCTTTCAAAAAATGGAGCTTAGATGGCATATGGCAGAATATAAATGCATCTCTATTCTGTGGCTTTGAATGTTAATTTTATAAACTATTCTAGTTCACCCAATTTGTAAAGCTAAATATAAATTGCAATTCACAGAAAAAATTTTGACTTAATGTCATGCTTTTATCACTTGTTTTTTGCAAAATTAATATGAAGTCTTATGGAATATTTCCTAAAATTTTAGAATGTCTTCATCTTTAAAATGTTTTCTTACCAGTGTTTTCTACACTTTGTATTTTCCTAATATAGATCATACTTTACAAAATATGATAGCTACATTTCAAGACTACTGTGTGTTTTGCTTTTAATATAACTTGTGTTGATATTTATTATTTCCTTGCCCACATAGCACCAAACCTCAATCTCACAGAATTTCTTTACAAATGTGTCAATCCCTTTGGTGCTTCTCTAAAACAGTATTTCCTTCTGACCTTAGCTAAGTTCATTTCTCCTTCATTTAGCTCTCCTTGCATTTGCCGCACTGTGTTAGAGACATTTGTTTATGATGCTGTTTTTGCCTGTAGATTATACACGACTCAAAGGAGGACATGAGATATTTGTACCCTCAGTATGGAGGACAGTGCCTTAAATATACTCAATAATGCTAGTTAACTGAGAAAAATTTTACTCGAAAAAATTACAGCTCTCTTCAAACAGCAAAGGACATTTAAATACACTGAAATACAAAGAATAATGTATAACTATAAAACATAAAATTATTTTTTTGCCTTGCTAGAAAAATAGGGGTTGAGAGGTAGGGTTCTAGCCAGGATTCTGAGTTTACCCAGAGCGACTTGGGGAAGATTACTTAAACTGACTTTTCTTTTTTTCAAGTTGAGAAAAGGAAAATACCAGCACCACACATTGGTTGTGAGGATCCCATGGTCTAACATACGGGAAGCCCATAGGACAGTGCTATTATTTACAGTTAGCTATTATTATCACTACTTTTGCTCCTTCTTTGAAATTGTATTTCTATTTTTTTATTGTATTTCTTTCATTAGCATTTCGTTCCCTTATAGCACAGGTGGCAAATGCAAGACCCACGGTCCAAATTTGGCCCTCCACCTTGTTTTATCCGGCCTGGTACTTTGTTTCTACCTGGTGGCAGCACTGAGAGCTCTCACTTAACTGTTAAGGAGTGGTTACATTTAGATGGTCCTAAAATTACATTCAGTCCTTTGAAGGCAACAGCGAAGCTGATGTGGCCCCCAGTGAGAATGAGTTTGATACCCCTGACTTATAGCAGCCCCCCAATCACCACACTGTTGTCCATGTCCATAAATCTTTTTCCTTTTTGCTTCACCTTGTCACCCCCCAAACCCATCCCCCATCCCTTAGCTGTCATCCTGCTCTCTGAGTCTGCTGTCATTTTCCTTGTTAGTTCAGTTTGTGCATTGTATTCTTCATATGAGTGAGATCATATGGTACTTGTCTTTCTCTGACTGGCTCATTTCCCTTAGTATAATATTCTCTAGGTCCATCCATACTGTCATAAAGGGTACAATTTTTTCTTTTTTATGGCCAAGTAGTATTCCATTGTGTAAATATCCCATAGTTGTTTTATCCACTCATCTACTGAAATTTGTATTCTTTACTGTGTTGGATCCTGAGCTCTGCTTTGCATTAAGAAAATAAATCAAACAATTAAATGACCTGCCTTTGGCAGCTGAGATGTCATCTGTTTAATTTTTATATTTTTAGCAAAAGTTAATATAGAGAAAACTTTTGAACTTTATCTAAGATTTCTTCTTGATAAATCCAACAGGTAGCCCAGTGAAAGACAACCCAACTCACTGAATCTGGATGCACTGAGGTCCCTTTGAATAAATTTTGCTCTCACTGCCAAAATCATATTTATGTACTAAGAAGTTTAAGCATTCTATCTTTTCCTTTTCACATACCACTTTATCATATTTTCCATGTTTATCAAAGACAGTACAATATTAAAAGCCAGTATCAGTTCTGAAAATTTCTGTTGAACAAAAATTATTTCTGTTCTTTCTGTTGAGCACATTAGCACTAGCAGTAAAAAGTTTAGATCAGAAAAGATTTCTCATCTCTTGATTAGGCCTGAGCTCAGGCATAGTGTGGTTTGCCTTTCCTCCTTATGGCATCATGGATTCTGTGCTCCTGACACTGATAAAACACAGGTACCATTGAAGGAGCTAAAATTGTAAGTCTGGAGACATATAGAGGGTAGAGAGGTGACATTTTCACCAACTTCACTCTAACTCTCACTATATTTTCTAAAGTTTAGTGTGCTCTTCCATGTCTTTCTTCAAATCATCTCTGAAACCATCCTGAGCCTACCCATCACTGTGTTTGGGCTGAGAATTGCTTTATGTCAAATTTCAGATCTTCCACAAGAAGAGGACAATACTCACAGGAATTATGATGTGGTGACATGGATTGGGAACCGATGCGACACAGTGTTTCAAGGGAAGGAGAATGCAGCTGAAATTATGCATTGCCTCTAGCAAACAAATTGTCTCACTACAATTTATATTTTGTCACACTATTATTAAAGCAAGAGTTTCAGACTCTAAACTGGAGAATCACATTACTGCAACATTATTAAAATGGTCATTTAGAGCACAGCAAAAGAGGATCATCACAGTTGTCTGCCCAACCCAGGCTGAGAGTTGATCTCTGAAATCATGCTTTCTTTCACCTTTTAAAAAATGCCATTTGATGAACAAGAGTTATGCACTAACAACTATACTCAGTAAATGTAAATTAGGTGCCTCTGGGTTCTAAATTATTATCTTCACTTTTGCAGTTGCAGGTTGGTCATCAAAGCCTGAAAGAGTGTAGCTTCCAAACACACCTGTCTTTGGGCAAAACAAACAAACAAACAAACAAAACAAAAAAACCCTTAAACATTGGGTAATCCTAATTTAGAATCAAAGTTAACTGGTAATTAAATTTATTTGCTGTTAATTTCATTTTAGTAAGTAAAGACAAATTTTAAAATTTAAATGAAACATACTATTGAAGCAGAAGAAACTGGAATAATGAAAGAGTAAAAAAGAGTACACAGTACTACCACTAGAACAGTGCCAGAAAAAATAAGACTAGAAGAAATTATTTCACAAATTTTGGCAAATATACTTTGTGTTATTAGAGTGAAGTAAAAAAGTACTTTTTTGTGTGCAAAAATGTTAAACATAATCAAAGTGGGCTAATTAGGATTTTTGGCAAAACTGAATTTTGTAAGAAATTTACTTTTAATAATCAAAAGAGGATTAGTGAAATTGGTCATCCAAAATCATAATGAAATGTCCCTAAAATATTTTAAAATAATTTTCAACAGGATCAAAATTTATTATTTTGGCTAGCTACAAACTAAAATTTCTGAATACATAAAAAAATTTTAAATGGAAAGATGAAGAAATGTTCTTAATTTGTGACCGAAAAAATCAAAATCATGGTATAGATATTTTTGCATTTTACAGCTATCAAAGAATAATTTGAGGTACATATTTTAAAAATTAGTTTATATCACTGGACAATGTTTCAGCTCTTAGAGGTCAAAAATCTACATTTATTTTAATTTTAAAACAAAAGTTTATTATTTCTAATTGTTTCTTTTCTTTAATTTCATTCAATACATATTGAAGATATTTATGCTCAGACATCTGAAGCAGAATCTATGAAAAGTATTATGAGTAGGATTGTTAAAATTGGTCAGTATGTATGTGTAAATGTTATGATATCTCCTGTTTATGGAACTATTGAAAAGATAGATAATTAATCTAGTGATTGTGTTTTTTGGGAGTACCCATTGGTTAAGTCTTGAAAGAGTTTTACAAAGATCAACTGTTTTGAAAACATTTGCTGATCATTCAGTGTAAAGATTATCTTGGAATGAAGTTCTAAGCTTAAATTAGGCAGGCACAAAATGTTGAAATGGAAAGTTTTTATAATACAAACTAATAGTAATGATTTACATATTTTAAAAACAAATCAATATGAAGAACATTTTAATTGTAATTTATAGTTTTATGAAACTTGGTTGCAAAAAGCTACAAGAAAAAAGATGAACTAGAGTTTTGTCAAGTCTAATACAAATATTAGAAAAAATGATTTTTATAGTACTTAAGTTTGCTGTTCAGAAATTTAAGTATATTTGGAACAACTTTTTTATGTGAATCTACTATGTAAACTTTATATTTTATGAAATCTAAATCATGATTTCAATGAAAATTTGGAATTGAGATATGCTGTAAGTGTAAACTACACAATGGATTTTGAAGAAGGCAGTATGAAAAATGTAATGCAAAATGCCTCAATATTTTTATGTTTATTACATGTTAAAATTATTATTTTTAGATATATTGGATCACATAAAATATGTTACTAAAATTAATGTCATGTTTCTTTGTTCTTTTAAAATGTGGCTACTAGAAAATTAAAAATTATATATGTGGCTTGCATTATATTTCTATTATATTTTTCTTAAATTATATAATTTCTTATTAATATTTAGCAAAATTTTTCCATTTTACTATGTTTTCCTAATTGTTTAGTAATAAGCACTGTAAATATTAAGCTACAAACTTATTTAGCATTTATACTGCACCCTCTGAGCCCTTTCATTATCATTTACCAGAATATTAAGAGAGTAAATATGGAAGTTATATTTTATTACTAATCTATAAGTTTTCTTACTTATTTTGGACAGTTTTGAGATTTTAATGTTAAAATACTAATAATCAACTAATCAACATTATATTTTTTCCTCCTGGGTGGTGCCATGCAAAAAGCTAAGTTTTGGAGAGTAGCACATCCTGTCCTTCCTTTTCTTTTAGATTACTTGTTCTTTAAAACTGCGACTTTGAAAGCAGAACTTGTTAAGAGAGCTTAAAGTCAGAATGAAAACATGTAAACTTAAATGTTTTCCAGTTGTAAGTGGGTTAAAATAACAGAGGAAACATATTTTAAAATAAGATTTGCTAGCAAAGTGGACAAGGATAGCCTGGCACATCTGTGAGACTGTTGATGCCATGCTTCAGTGCTGATGTATGGTAAAATCCTCTGCACTCAGTCCCAGAGGAGGTGAATTAGAAATCAGATAAACATGACCACAGGATCACCAGTCACAGGCAACATTACTGTCCTCAAAGTGTCCTAGAAGTAGCTCAAATCATAGCCTCTGGGTAATTGGCACAGAGAGACACTTGAAATTATATGTTGGGACCACAATCTCTGCAACTAATTTAATTATGCTCAGGACCACTAAGATCTGGTCCAGAATGGGATATTAAGGTTGACTTTGAAATGTGAATAATGCTGATTTGTCACAGATCCAGCTCAAAGTATATTAATGTTTTAGATTGTGGTGGTCTCTCCAATAGATTTTTTTTTACCTCCAACATCAGAGTTCTGACTCTCAAACAAAACAAAACAAAACAAAACAAAACAAAATGCAGCAATAGCAAAGAAACAAAAACATTAGAACAATGTCTATATGCCACCATGGTGTACATTTTGCAATCCCACACTTCATTCTCTTTTGAGGAGGATGGAATAGAAACTACAAATACATTTCAATTCAATGGAAAGATGTTTTCCACACTTATTTTTCTTCTTTCTCTTGTGAACTTGGGCACCTTCAGCATTAGTCATTCTCCCCCATCCTGGCAAGACCTTGCTTAAAAGGAGTCAGTAGAGTAGAACCCCTAAATTGGGTTCAACTGTCAATCAAAACTCAACAAAGTTAAATACATGGGCTTATGTTCATGTCCAGGTGCAAAGGCACATATGCACATGCACATTCATACATACACATGTCACAGAGTCCAACTGTGATGAGTGCACTTGAAGCTTAGGATAATGCAGCTTCTCCATCATTACAGCAGCTGGTAGTACAGATATACTGTAGTGCTTTAAGAGAAGTCCCATAATGTACTTGATTATACTATTTGTAAATGAGTTGCCTGACAACACTGTCATGTGTCAGGTAGACCTAGAGAAGGCCAAGGGGAACTACAATTTTGACAGCAAAATGTTTTCTTTTAGTAGGGGGCATTATCAAATCAATAGTTCATAAAAGAGACCCCGAACTGATATAAATTACTTATGTGATCCACTTACAAATCAGGCCTAGGCAAAGGGGGGAAATGTCAGATTTTTGGTACATAGAAAGTCTTTCTCTGATGTAAATGAAATATAGATATAAACATACTCATTTATTTGCCAAAGATGTTTTATATAAAGCAAAATTCCGTGAGAGAAATATTTGAAATTGCAAATGGAGTATTATTAGTTCTACCTTATACTTTCTATGTCATCATTAGTGTATGACACATTAGTGTATGACACATCAGTGTATGACACATTAGTGTAAAATCCTTGAAATATGTGAGACACCTTACTTCTTATCCTCTAAAAGAGATTAAAATGGTTTAATATAATTGTTGTTGTCTTTTTATTTACCTCTTTTAACACTTTCACTTTAGTTTTCTTTTTTCTTTTTAAAATCACTTTAGTTTTCACTATAGCTCTATTCTGTGACCCGCTGGACCCCCCAGTTAAATGTGGCACAGCCATCTGAGAAAATGAAGACAGACAGACCAAGCCCTCATGCGGTAAACAGGCAGTCTCATTAAGATAGAATAAATACCACTATAATTATTTTCTGCTATTTGCCATAATATAGTGCAGCACTTCATCAAATACAACAAAAAGCATTTGCTGGAGCCAAACTGAGCAATGAGGAAAGACTGATTCTTCTCATGCACCTTTGTTCATAATGATTTCTGAGCATCTGAAGACCCTGCACCCAGCTTCACCCTCTGTTATAATGACAGAGGTTTTTGGGATATAATTTGTGCACACACATTGTTTACCTTAATCAGTTGTTAGACAACTGTGGTGTTTCTGAGATATTTTTCTACTCAAATTCGTCTTGTGTAAGTTAGCCTATGTTTTCAATATAGACCCATGTGTATTTTTCATCTCCCAAAATGTATTTCTGGATTGATTGATATCAAACTCCCTAATAGTCTAGTAAGAAACATTTTTTCCTACAAAGTCTTCTTACTGACATTAAATTAAAATACTTGGGCAGGTATTTTTTTACTCCTCTTTCTCTTTAAGTAGAATTTAAATAGTTAAGCAAAGAATTTGTTTCTGACATACTGCGGCAGAGGTCTGCTAAAATTCATGACTTTTCCTCACTATTTGCCTAAGTAGTCTATATAATGTAGTGTTTTTAAATAATCCTTAACTTGTCAATTTATGTTAATTATAGTGCCAGCTGAAAATAATGCAGTTACAACTTTCACAGTTGTAGATATATGGAAATATCATGTATTTTTCATGAAACTTACAATATTTTTCAGTAAGTGTGAGTATGTTGCAAAAAATTATAGCTAAACCTTGTGTGTGCACAATTGGGAAAAAACTAGATAATCTGAGAAACAAATCATTAAGGTAATGTGGCCTTAAAGTCCAACATGTTTCCCTTTCAACTATAATTCTGTTCTGTAACTGTATAGGTCTTATTCTGTGTTAATAAAAAGAATATTAACTACTTACCTATTTTAGCAAAAGTAATTTGAATATAAATGTCATACAATAATTTATGTGTTAAGTGCTTTTAATTGTGAGATTGGGCATTTCTAAGCTACAAAATAGTGCATTGTTTATAATTTCATGACACAGGTTCTATAAGATTCATTTAAACAAATACAAAAATGCCAGAAACTAAGTAAAAAACTTATATTATCTACTTTTAGCTGATACAACATGGCACAGACTTTAAGAGATACTTGTAATGTTATATACTTAGAAAGTTGTAAGTAAAATGGATTCTGAATTTCCCCCCAAATCTGTAGAGTTGTCCCATCAAATTCAGATCCAACCAAGTTTTCTGAGATGCTTCATACTGGTGCAAGTTTAAATTGTGGCCTTCTCTATTCATTGAGGCATTGCATTGGTCCTGATCTTTAATCATGGGGCTGACAATAGTAACTAAATGAAAATCTGTGGTGAACATACAGTACAATATACAGATGATGTATTATAGAATTGTACACCTAAGACCTATATAATT
>PVKU01013023.1:0-31489 GCA_004027475.1 Anoura caudifer | reverse complement strand
ATAATAAGGGCTTGGTGATGATGAACTCCTTTAACTTGACCTTATCTGAGAAGCACTTTATCTTCCCTTCCATTCTAAATGAAAGCTTTGCTGGATAGAGCAATCTTGGATGTAGGTCCTTGACTTTCATGACTTGGAATACTTCTTTCCAGCCCCTTCTTGCCTGGAAGGTCTCTTTTGAGAAATCAGCTGACAGTCTTATGGGCACTCCTTTGTAGGTGACTGTGCCCTTATCCCTTGCTGCTTCTAGAATTCTCTCCTTCATTTTCATCTTGGGTAATGTAATCATGATGTGCCTTGGTGTGTTCCCCCTCAGGTCCAACTTCTTTGGGACTCTCTGAGCTTCCTGGACTTCCTGGAAGTCTATTTCCTTCCTGCAGATTAGGGAAGTTCTCCTTTATTATTTGTTCAAATAACTTTTCCACTTGTTGCTCTTCCTCTTCCCATTCCGGTGCCCCTATAATTTGGATGTTGGGATGTTTAAAGATGTCCTGGAGGTTCCTAAGCCTCTCCTCATTTTTTTTAATTCTTGTTTCTTCCTTTTTTTCTGTTTGGTTGTTTCTTTCTTCCTTCTGGTCTACTCCATTGATTTAAGTCCCAGTTTTTTTTCCCATCTCTGTGGGTTCCCTGTGTGTTTTTCTTCATTTCACTTATTGTAGCCTTCATTTGTTCATCTAATTTCACCAATAAAATAAACCAATTCTGTGAGCATCCTGATCACCAGTGCTTTGAACTGTGCATCTGATAGGTTGGCTATCTCTTGGTTGCTTAGATGAATTGGCTCTGGGGCATTGATCTGTTCTCCCATTTGAGCCATTTTAGGTTATTTTTTTGGGGGGGGTCTGGTCACAGCTGTTATATAATGAGTGGTGGAGCCTTAGGTGTTCCCCAGGGCAGGGCAGCCCAGTCACTGGGTTCTGATGTTGTATATGGGGGCAGGGTCCAAGAGGGAACAATGGTGCTTGCTCCACTCTCTCTCGGATTCCAGCCCCTTCTGCTGCTTCCCCTTTGCCTGGATTATCTGTGAGTGAATGTGGGACCACCTGGTCAGCCAGCTGCCTTGCGTGGCCTCACTGGGTCTGCACTGTTGCCACCCCATGCCCGGGGTCTGCTAGCTGCTGCCTGTGCACCTGGGGTCTTCCAGCTGCTGCTGCCTGAGCACCCAGGTCCACCAACCTCCACTTTTTCCTGCCATGGCTTCACCCCTCTTACAGGTCTGGATGAATGGTTGTTGGACTTCCCTACAGTTCAATTTTTTCTATCAGTTCTGGTTGTTTTCTTGTTTCTAAATCTTTGTTGTCCTTAATTTTGGTTGTGCAGGGAGGCACAGTGTGTCCACCTATGCCTCCATCTTGGCCAGAAGTTATATATGTATATTTGAAAGATTCCAACTCTGTGTCAGAATTATTGGAAAGATCTGGAGTTAAACAAGCCTCCATGCCACAGCGGTTTCTCAGCATAACAATAGATGTATGATTGATGTAAATTTTCTTATTATACTTTCCTATGCTTTCAAATTTTTCTCTATTAAACACATTGCTTTTAGAGTCATTAAAACCTTATGAAGGTAAAAATAAGAATGATGCCGCTCACAAAATGTGCGATTTCAGACTGCACTTCCCTCGATTAGCTTCACTTTGTCATTACAGTTTTTTTCACCATGGCGACCAGAAGTTAATTTCTGGAACACAAGGTATCCCAGGCTTTTCAGAAGAGACCCTGATAAAAATTAAATCAGAACCACTCGACTTAGTTCTCAGACATGAATAGTATTGCCAAGCCCTTGATGCTGGTGTTCAATGAGAACTGTCAGTTAGAGAGGGAAAGGGACAGAGAGTGATGAATTAAGGTGTCTTGCAGCCTCTCTAGTTTGAATCACAAGATATCAAGAATTTGGCAGTGTAGATTTCTTCTGTGGGTTCTCTACAGATGTTTCTTCTCCTCTTACTTAAAGTTACAATTGGAGGAAGTTAACTCTAAGACCTATGGGAAGTTATAGAGGAGGAGGGGAAGGCAAACTATAACCTAATAAATTAAGAGCTTAGACTCTAACACCAACTTATTCACTGTATGACTTTGTACAAGCCACTGAACCTCTCCATGACTCAGTTTCCTTGTTTCTAAAATGGAGAAATAATGGTGCTACTTCACAGGGTTGTTATGCAGATTAAATGAGATAATATATGTAAAGTACTTAGTGCAGAGCCCAGCTCACCAAAAGCACTCAGTAAATGACAACCATTACCATTGCCATTCTGCAAAAGGCACCCAAAAGTGTCAAAGCAGGTGATTACATAGGGCATCTACCAGTGAGCACTCTCCCAAGAGCTTCATGTATATTGATGATTTATGTAACCCTCATGATACCTGGGAATTAAATATTATTATCCCCATTTTACAGACTGAAAAAAAAGGAAGATCTGAGGTCTGTAACTTGCCCACAGCTGTAGAGCTCCTGAACAGCAGAGCAAATCCTCCCCAAATCTGTCTATGACTTGAAGCTCACGCATGCACTTCTTGGTAGTTGTGCTCCTGGGATGGCTCAAGCCAGCAATGGTTAAACTGCCTCACCCTAAGGGGCCTGACTGACCTCTCTCAACATCTGCCCTCAATTGCCCTCTGGGAAGAGATATTGGAAAGGGGCATTTACCCCAAGGCTTACAAAACCTCTGACCTCCTCCCAGAACCCCCCCAACCACAGAATGAATCCTCTAAAAGTACTTCATTTTACACCTGTAAGGGGTGTCATTTCCCCTAATTCCCTCATTCAGCCTCAAGCACTTCCTCACATCTCTAGAGTATTTATGCAAAGGACTCAGGGAATTTAGGTGGCTTCTCTTGGGCCACTTTTTCCTCCAAGGGGTAGATGTTGTCCATGGGAACTAATAGACTTCAGGTTACACAAGCAGCAAGACTAATGTCTGCTAATAATGATGTGAGCAATTTCAGTTCCCACTGGGCTATTTTTCATAGCAGGACAGCGACTTTACTCTTAGACTCTTAGAAGTACTTGACTGATCTGAATTAATTTAGACACATAAACCACCTGAGAGATAGAGAGAAGACCTAGGAAGAAAAAAAAGAGGGAGAAGGATGAGATTGTGTTGTCTGATACTAAGGTGAACCTCCTCAGTGATCTGATGGTATTATAGCAAGTGAACCTCACTATCACAGCCAATGAAACCCCAGGGAAATTTACAGGTCATTCATGACAACAGAAATGGCCACTGACAGTGATTAAAACATTAGAATCATAAAATACTTACTTAGAGCTCAAAGGGTCCTCAGAGATCATCTGGCACAACTCCTCATTTTAAGACACAGAAAGCTGGCTGCTTAGATGATTGAGAGGGGAAGGCAGACCAGCCAATCCTGGGGACTCTTTCTGGCTGCTGGCAATGAGCCTGAGTGATCTTTGACTGATATTCCCTGCAGCAGGAGGGGCTGTGCTCAGACCAACTTTCCTCTGGACCAGGGGGCCCAAAGAAGACTCTAGGTGCTTCACAGAACTCCCTCAAGAGGTGCACCTAAGCACAGACTACTTAGCACCTGACTTGCAAACTGTCTGTCACCCAGTAACAAGAGCACTCCCTTTGGTCCATTAGAAAGGAAAGCAACAGGGTGAGGTCCCTCTGAGAGAGCACAGCCACAAGTGCATCTAGATGCACTTGCCCAAGCACGCTTCTCCATAGGACGCTGGGAGATCCAGGACCTCTGAGTCTTCTGACCCTTCTCCTTGAGGGTCCCGGCCCTTCCCAGCAGTGCTTGCTGGAGGTCACCTACGCCCTTTGCATGATACTCATTAACACATTAGTTCTTCCAGACATTTCTGTGGTTATTTTTCACTGAATGTTATTAATATCTTTCCACAAAAATATACAGAGATAAACATTGTCTTTTTCTTATGACTGCATGGCGTTTTACTGCACAGATATACCGGAGTGCAATGGGCCGGTCTCCCTGCATTGTTTCCAATTTAGGTTCTTCCAATTTTTCTCTAAAAACAACACAGCAGTGACCAACTGTACAAACACTTCTCTTTGCACACCTGTTCGATTCTTTGTGATAAATTCTTAGGAGTGGAATTGCCAAGTATGGGCTTTTAAAAGGCTTTTGATATAATCTAACAAACTTTTTCCTAGAAAAGTGGTGTCCGAGTAGACTCCCACAAGATTTCCTAGGTGCCATGCACTCTAATGTACAGAGGATGTGTTATAGAATCGTATACCTGAAACCTATAACCAATGCCACCCCAATACATCCAACCAGAAAAGATTTCTGAGGTGGATCATTAATGACTTCAAATAGTTTCCTTGTGTTTCGTTCAGCTTCATTCCAAGAAGCTAATAGCCTAGTCAAATGTCACAGGAACATTTACCAGAAGTTTGAAGGGATTGAACAATTTTCTGTAAATTGTGATATTTTTGACGAAAGGAAGACAGGTCACCACTGGAAGCAGTGAGATAAAGGGATGTTTTCTTTTTTATGCATTTTAATTTTGACGAAGATGTCATTTTCTTTTTGTAAATTTCTAATTTTGGATAGTGATTATTTCTGCATGGTGAAATGATAAGACATTATTATTCTTATTTTGCTTATCTGTATTTTCTAATGTTTTTATAATGTCCTTGTAATACTGGTGCAGGGTTTCTCAACTTTGACACTATTGACATTTCAGTCCAGATAATTCTTTGTTGTGGGAGGCTGTCTTACATGGAATAGGACGTTTAGCAGCATCCCTGCCCTCTGACCACCGATGCCAGTAGCATCCCCAGTTGTGATAAACAAAAATATCTTTAGATCTTTCCAAATATCTCCTGGGGGTCAAAATTGCCACTAGCTGAGAACTACTATGCCAGTACAATAGATGATACTAAAAATAATAATAATAAACACAGTAGTCTGTGCCAGGCATTTCCAATGCTTCAGGAGTATCATCTTGTTGATTTTTTCAACAGTCCTTTGAGGTGGGTACTCTTATAATATCCATTTTACCTATAAGGAAGTGAGAACAAAGAGAGTGGGTAACATGCCCAAGGTCAAGAAGAATGTACAGGAGCCCAGATTGCAACTCAGGCAACTCAAGAGCCTGGGCTCATAATAATTTTTCTGTAGCTGCCTCCCACTGAAAGTATTTAGCCATTTAAATTTATTTCCAGAAAATCTTATAAAATATTTTCAAACACATAACAATACAATAAACATCCATATACTCATCACCTAAATTTAATAATTATCAAGATTTTCCCATACTTAGTTCATCTCTCTCTCTCTCCTTCTTCCCTCCTTCCTTCTTTCTTCTTATTATATTATTTCATCCCCTATATAGTTCTAAAAAATACAGATATTTCCTTACATATCCATAATGCCTATCACACCTAAGTTAACAATTCTTTGGCATCAGTACATATTCAAATTTCTCTGATTATTTCAAAAACATCATTTTGAGTCTTCAAACGGTCCAGCTTTGGACACTGAAGAAAAAGGATGAAGTAGTGCTTCCCTGCAGACTGTGAGTCCTAGAGGGGAGAAGGAGCAGTCATAAAAGCACATTTCATGGGAACACTCTGCCTGGTTCGAGCTGAAAGAGCTTATCAGGGATATGGGTCCTGATGTGAAACAGAACATGGTTGATGGTTAAAAGTAATTTTAGTAACAGTGGGGAACTGGGGCTAGCCTTCAGAGTTCCTCTACTCAGCTTTCTCAAGGCATATTTATGATTTCATTTTACTGCTTGTTGAATGACTTTCATTAGCCCATGAAAAACCCTGACTCTTTCTTTCTGTTGTCTTTAAAACACAGTGGAAATTCCTCCTGAGCCCATGGTTAAGAACTGACCTCCAAGGGGGTGAAGACAGCACAAATTGGTCTTACTTTATTTGAGGGCAGGAGGTTGAAAAATGAGCAGGATCCCTTGGAGGCCAGTGGGAATTATTGCTACTCCTTCTCTCCACACTGCTACCTACTGGACTGGGTTAAGGGCGATAAGCAACACCCTCCTTGTGTTAATTTCCAATGACTGCTGTGACCAATTACCATACAACGTGGTGGCTTAAAACAGCACATATTTATTCTCTTATAGTTATAGAGATCAAAAGTCCAAAATCAATTTCACTGGGCCAAGGTATTGGCAGGTAAGTAACCTCAGGGGAGAATCCATTCTCTTGCCTTTCTAGCTTCTAAAGCTGCCTTTCTCCCACTGCTTGGCTCCATCTTCAAAGTCAACAGTGTAGAATTTTGCTTCAGTGGTCACACAGCCTTCTTATTCTGTGTTACATCTCCCTCTGCCTCCTTCTTGTAATGACTTGTGATTACATTCAGAGCCTACCAGGATAATCCAAGATAAACTTCCCATCTCATGATCCTTAACTTAATCACATCCACCAAAGTCCCCTTTGCCATATAAGGGAACATTCACAGGTTTGGGGATTAGGACCTGGATTATCTTCAGGGGCCCTTATTCAACCTACCACATTTCTCTTGAGAACAATTCATTCCAAGAGTAACTCCAGTTATATTTTATATTTTGAGACTTCTAAGTCTTTTACATGTGTTTTTCATTTAATTATCACAGCAGTCCTTCAAGGTAGGCAAGGTTTGGGTTCCCCTAGAAGCAAACCTGAAGTCAGGGAGTTAAATGCATGTAGTTTGTTTGGGAGGTGATCCTGGAAAGCACAGAAAGAGTGTTTCATTTCCCCACTCTCTTTCAATAGAGCATGTGGAATCAAGCCGGTTATCACTATCCACCAGGAGACTCAAAGAGATAGTACAGAGACCTCGGTTATTCCAACCAGAGGCTGAAGAAATGAATTTATCCAACCCCCCATACGTCCTTCATCATGGGCTGCTTTGGGCATTAACTCTCTGGCACTTCCAGCTTTCCTTGCTCTTGAAGCCAGTGTTCTCCCAAGGCTGGAAGACCTCAGAAAGAATCACAGGTGTCTTCGCAAGCAGCCTCAGTGGGCAGGTAAATGCTCAGAGGTTTGGTCGGGAAACTAGCAGTGTGTGCGAGGACCCCCCCTTATGCATGAGGCTCATTTAATTCTTTCATCAAACATGTACTGAGTGCTCGCTCGCTCTGGGTAAGACAGTGCGCCAGGTGCTGGAGCTCACGCATGAATGAAGCCTCCTTGCACTTGAGAAACTCACAGTGCGTACAGGCATGTAAAGAGACAAAGTATCATACACTATGGTAAGTGCTGTGCCAGAACTATAAGTGTTTGTGTCTGGCACATAGAGCTTGAAATAAAAATCAGTTTTTAAAAGGAAAGTATCATAAAGCACAGAAGATCTCTGTCTGGAGGACAAATGACCCCCTTCATCATTAGAGCCAGATGCCCAAAAAGGGCATTAAGATAAAATAGGGTAAAATACCAAGTGACTGTGCCAAGGTCACATAGCCTATGAAGAACAGAGCAAGGTGTTGAAGAGTAGGACAAGAATCCACATTTTCTAAAACCCAGAAAATAACTAGCTTTGGCCAGATGTGAAGAAACCAAACGCTTGTGCATTGCTGGTGAGAGTGTAAAATGGTGCAGTCACTGTGGACATCCTTGTGGAAAACAGTACGGGGGTTCCTCGGACAATCAAACCTGGAATTACTGTATGATCCAGCAACTCCACTTTTGGGTATATATCCAATAGAATTGAAAGCAGAGACTGAAAGAAATATTTGTACACTCATGTTCATAGCACTATTATCCCTAATAGTCAAAAGGTAGAAGCAATCCAAGTGTCCATCAACAACAGAGAAATCAATAAACAAAATGTGGTGTATACATATTACACATACACACACATAGAATATCATTCAGCCTTAAAAAGCAATGAAATTCTGGTATTTGTGTGAAGATATTACACTAAGTGAAATGAATCTAATGCAAAAGAACAAATGTTCTACAATTCCACTTATATGAGGGACCTCAAATAGTCAAATTCATCAAGACAGCAAGTAGAATAGTGGTTGCCAAGGCTGAGGAAGTAGGGAGTGGAGAGCTGTTGTTTAACTGGCACGGAATCTCAGTTTGGGAAGATGAAAAAGATCTAGAAATGGATGGTGGTGATGACTGCACAGCAATGTGAATGTTATCAGTGCCACTAAACTGTACACTTAAAAGTGATTAAAATGCTAAATTTTGTTATGTATATTTTACCACAATAAAAAAACACTCTTAAAAAAAGAATCCACCTTTTCTGACTCCTACACCAGGATGTATCTCACCCTATGGTCTCTGGAAGATAAAACCTAGCACCTATTGCAATGTCCAGTAGACAATAGGTCCCCAATGTCCTCATGTAATGACAACTAATCATGTGGTTGCCCATGAGAAAGTAAAGTATAACCCATTTCAGGAATGATAAGGTCTTTTTCTTAAGGAGAAAAAATCTACAATTTTGGTGAAATTCTTGCTGCTAGAAAATCAAATAGTCTGGATTTACTTGTGTTTTTTTCAGGTCCTGCCAGTTTCTTCTCCAGTGCTTGGAGTGTCCTTCAAGAAAAGAACAGCGGAAGAGGCTGTCTGGCCTTGTACTGTGGGTCAGTGGTCTCCAGTTGGATTCACACACTCCAGGGCTCACTCCAGCTAATAGCTGGTGTGCAAGAAAAAAATACTAGGAATGTGTTTGCACTTATCTTTCAAAATTAGGGCTCAAGCTTTGCTACTGGTAAAAAATGGATTGACACCAGGGTTTTCTCAGAGAGTCACATGTCAGGTACCAGTGTGAGGTACCCAGAAAGGGAGAATGGAAAGTTCCACTCCTTTTTTTCACTTTTTCTTTATTGTAAGACATTGTAGTCAATGCATGCCCAGTTAAAGGGACATATGTGTTGTATTATACAATTTTTTTTTTCAAACTAACCTCACAAAATGGACAAGAGGCTAAAAAGCATTCCTACAAAAAACAAACCCCTAATATTGATGATGATAGCAACGATGCGAACCTAAGTGAATAAGATAATGACAGCGCTGATGCTTCTACTCCCGGTACAGCACTTTGTCAGCCACGCTAGGAGGTAAAAACAACGATGTGCCAGTCAGCTCTGTTGAGAGGACAGCATCATTCTGAAATGATCAACGCTCTCTGAAATGTGGATGTACAGCCACCACCATAAACGCTGAAACGTGGATTGTGCCTTTGTGTCGTGACAGTACGAAGTCATCACAGTTAGCAGGACACTTTAAAACATTGTCTATTTTATCTTCATTGTATCTTTTTATTTTCTATTTCATGTATTTTTTTTAAATGCATAATACATTAGCATGAAGAAGGTGATGAAAAAATTTGGAAATCACTTGTCTTGATTACCATGTTGCTACATACAATCTATTAGCCCGGTGCTTTGTTTCTGATAGTGGCACCATGGGGCATAGTGGGAAGTTAGTAAATAAGCACTAAATTAATGACAACCATAGTATAGTGGGACAAGTTTAGGAACATAGAAATCAAACAAATGAGTTAGAGGAATGAGGTTAATGAGAACAAGAGGTTCAGCTGCAATCAGGCTCAGCAGGTGCCTGCACAGGAGAGAACAACTAAATGTGAGTATTTGAATAACATCAAGGATCCCAACCCGGTTTCCTCTGCAGTTTACACAAAGATCAACTGGTAACCTACATGGATAAAACTTAAAAGACTGATAATACCAAGTGCTGACAACGATGTGGAATAGCTGAAATGCCCATACACTACAGGTGAGAATATAAATTGGATAACTGCTTTGGGAAAGTGATGATATCTACTAAAGCCAAAGAGATGCATAACTATGACCCAACAATTCCTCTCCTAGACACACACACAACAGAAATGTAAAAAACAATCCTATTTACAATAGTCCAAAATTGGAAACAACCCATAAAAGTATCAACAGTAAGTACATTGTTATAATTAATACAATGAGAATGAATAAACTATTGCTATATGCCACAACCTATATGAATATCAGAAGCATAACATTGAGCCAAAAATGCCAGATCAAAGAGTGCCGATGGTAAGCAAGGCTGTGCCACGCCATGTAGATTCATAAGACAAAAGGAAACATCAGTAAAACCGATTGTCATGATTAATTTTACATGTTGACTTGACTAGGCCATGGTATCCAAATAGTTGATCAAACATTATTCTAGGTGTTTCTGTGAAGGTATTTTTTCATGATGAGATTATTATTATTTAAATCAGCAGACTTTTAGTAAAGACATCGACATATAGGAATGATTCCATAAATGATAGCCATCATAAAAATTGCATAGACCATGTCTAAAAAGTGTTTCTTGAATGAAATACATTCTGTAGCTAGGAAAATATGTATACCAATGGGATGCTTCCCCTTCACCTGAAATTTTGCAAACCTAGCAATTGTCAATCACACAGTTAGAGGATCTTAGCCTCCCTTGGTATATCTTGTGCTGATGGAGACAGGCCATTCTTTGTGCAGTGTTCAAGGCAAAGGAAAACCTGAGACGCACAAAAGGACTTTGAGCTGAAAGCAGGATTTGGATCTCTAATGTTCTCAAAAAGTCCACACTCTAATCAATGGCAGAACAAAAACGACTTTGTGCAATGCAAAGTGCCCCTCATGTCTTTTAAAGGGAATTTACATGGCATAAATGATTGGCTTCTCAATGGTGCATCAAAACAGGTATAGACAAGAGAAAAGAAGAAGGAAAAGGAAAATGAGGAGATTGGGAAAAAGAGAAAGAAAAGGAGGAAGAAAAGGAGATATAGTATCAGACATATGTATTTTAGGGAAAATCCTTAAGGAATCCAGCTTCCTTAAGGTGTTATTGGGCTTCACCTTATCTGCTTCCCAAACCCGAGAGTGTTTCTGTAATGGTTAATTTTGTGTCAACTTAACTAGGCTACAGTACCCATATATTTGATCAAACATGTATAAATATTGCTGTGAAGGTATTTTTGGATTAGATCAACATTTAACTCTGTAAATGTTGAGCAAAGCAGACTGCTGTCCATGGTGTGGGTGGGCCTCGACAAATCAGTTGAAAGCCTTAATAGAAAAAGATTGGCCTCCCCGGAGGAAGAGGAAATCTGCCAGCACACCACATTTGGTCTCCAGCCTGTCAGGCTACCATGCAGATCTTGGACTTGCCACATCTTCACAACCACATGAGCCAGCGCACAAGCATGTGTACACACACTCTCTCAATTGGTTCTGATTCTCTGGAAAATCTAATACACTGATCCTGTCTTTATTTAAATTTTATTTTATTCATCATGAATTTTTAAATTAATTTTGAGTTTTAAAGATATTATTTTTCTTAATTATTGAGGAGGGTTTTTTTGGCACCACCTTGAATTTTACACCTGAGGCTAGTGCCTCACTTGCCTTAGGTTGGTTCCTAGGCTGGTAACTTGCCGTTGGTTCCAGCTCTTCATAAAGTCAAATAACAGTCAAAATCCATGCTGCTGGAAGTCCAGATCGTGGTTCCTTAGAGTGGGTGGGGGAGGAGTGACATGAGGGGCACAAGGGCGTCACTGAAATGCTCTCCTTCCTGATGTGGGTGCTGACTAAATGCGCACGTTTTCTGTGAAAATTCATTCAAACGTACACTTATGATTTGTGCTCACTCCTCTATTTATATGATACTTCAGTAAAAAATTAATGCAAAAATTAGCGTTCCTTCTGCCCACTCCATCATCTCTTCTAAATTGGCAATAAAAACATACAGCCTAATTTGGAGACATCACTTTCAGAGAAATGCTTGTCTTGCCCAAGATTCTTTGTGTTTCAAAGAGGAAAAAACCATTCACACGAACTTCATGCAAAGGGGCATTATTGAAAGGATACTGGGAAATAGCTGTTACCAATCTGGAAGGCAGGAAGTACTCCTGTCCTTCATGTGATCTGGACATTGGCAAGATTTATGATTTGGCTTGTGCCTCACACTGATTATGACATATTATGCAAATGTCTATTTCAATCATTTTATGAAAAGGACCATATAACAAGCATTGTGCTAGGAACTTAACAGTTATTTAGTCCTCATGCTGTTCCCTCACATATTGGGTAGTAATACTCTCATTTTACAGATGAGTCAGCTGATTCTCAGAGAGATTAAGTCATTCTCCCAGGCACACACAGCTAATTTAAGTGGGGAAGGCCTCAATGTCAAAGTTCTTTCCACCAAGGCAGTGTTTTGAAAGAATATACCGCATACCCTACTCTCTGCCTCACTATTCCCCATCTACCCTAAATGGGCAGCCAGTTGACGAACTCCAGCCAAAGCCAGTCTTGCCAGAAAATCAGCCACCTGCTGCTGTGGGAAGATTGGTTCTCTGCACCAGCTTCAGCAAGGAAGGAGAGAAGAGCCCAAAGCTGGGACTGCAAGGCGGGCTGGTCAGCCTGACCTACCCAGTCGAGGTTCCTCCTTTTCCTGGTGAGCTGGGTCTTGCATGCGAAGTGTGAGGATGAGGAACCTAGGGCTGAGAGCCCTTCTCCCTTGACCCAGTAGGCACCACGGCCGTGTTGGATTGAGATTCGGGCTCCAAGAGCACCCCATCCCCCGAATCCAAAGCTGGAAGATTTAAGCGAATGGCTCTGATGACTCCACCCAAGGCTGAGCAAAACCTGGCACCCACCCCTCCCCACTAATTCGGCCTGTGCGCTCCGGGAGTGCAGCCCGCTCCGCTGCTAGAGCGCTTTTGAGCGCAGTTCGCTGCCGCCAGCACCAGGACCGAGAGCCGTCCGCTGGCCACGGCACCTGGGCGTGTGCAGCCCTCCCAGCCCCAGGAGCCTCGAGGTCGAGAGACCAGCAGTCGGAGAAACTCCTGGGAGCCACTATCAGTCGGTTCGGATCACTCTGATTTGTAACTAAAGAGGGGTCCAGGTCCCCGAGAGACATCACCAGCTGTCACCTCTGGCCCTCGGACCCCCGACTCGGAGCCCAGGCTGCCCCACAGGCAAGTCGCCTGGAGTTTCGGTCCTGGCCAGTGACAGCCTTGCACCCTAGACCCCTCCCCTGGCACGGAAGTGGGCCCAGCCTCCCTGCTCAGCCCTTCTGGGCTGCTCTGAGCACCTGGACAGGACCCTGGGCAGCCTCTTCTGCACGGTGGCCTCCCTCGGGGTCTGCCCGCCTCGCGCCCCCACGCGTCCTTCTTTGTTCCTTCTTTGTTTCTGAGCTTGCTCTGAAAGTGATGTAACGAGGAGGACAGGCTCGCACGCCGCTTTCCCTCTTTCCCAGACTGAGTCCTTTCTCCCTCCCGCACTCGGCGATCGCGCACAGAGCCGTGGCTGAGCTTCCAGAGCCTGGGACCGCGACGGTCACTGTTGGGAAAGACGGGCTCCCAAGTCCCACCTCCTGGACGCAGAGCCAGTAGGAAAAGTCAGGCTTTCCTTCCAGAAACAAGGGAGAGAGTCGAAGGGACAGCTGCTGTGGAGGTGTCTAAGGAGACTCGGACTGGCTTCTTTCCCTACCCCCAGGAGACGGGAGGAAACCTCAGGTACTACTACCTCAGGGACCCCCGCCGGGAGACGTTTATATGAGAGACAGAAGTTAAAATAGTAAAGAGACAGACAGACAGACAGACAAAGAACAACAGAAACAGGGGGAGAGACAGAGAAAGAAGGGCAGAGACCAAGAATATCAGACAAGATTAAGAGACAAGAGTAAGAAAGTCAGAGTTGGTGGGTGGGAAATTGACTTGGATTTTTTTTTTTAACCCACTGCGGTTTCTCTGACAGAAGACAGTAAAGCTAAAGCTTGGCCAGAAAGAAGCTCCTAACCTGGATGGAATGAAAGATGCGGCCTGATGACATTAACCCGAGGACTGGGCTGGTGGTGGCCCTGGTCAGTGTCTTCCTGGTCTTTGGCTTCATGTTCACCGTCTCTGGGATGAAAGGAGAGACCCTGGGAAACATACCCCTCCTGGCCATCGGGCCAGCCATCTGCCTACCAGGTATTGCGGCCATTGCCCTGGCCAGGAAAACTGAGGGGTGCACCAAGTGGCCTGAAAATGAGCTACTGTGGGTCCGAAAGTTGCCCTGCTTCCGGAAACCCAAGGACAAGGAGGTGGTGGAACTGCTGAGGACCCCTTCAGACCTGGAGTCAGGCAAGGGAAGCTCAGATGAGCTGGCTAAGAAGGCGGGCTTCAGGGGGAGGCCTCCCCTCCAGCCACAGGCTGAGATCAGCTCCATCACTACCCCCACCCCCACGGAAGAAGGAGAATGCCAGAGCCTGGTGCAGAGTGGGCATCACGAGGAGACATCCAGACACCTGGATGGCTACTGTCCCTCAGGCAGTTCCCTCACCTACAGTGCCTTGGATGCCAAGTGCTCAGCCTGGGACAGGTCCGAGTGCCCCGAGCCTGAGGACAGCATCTACTTTGTGCCCCAGGACAGTATCATCGTTTGCTCCTACAAGCAGAACAGTCCCTTTGACAGATACTGTTGTTACATCAATCAGAGCCAAGGCAGGTGGGACCACGAGACAATAGTCTAAGCTTTGCATACAAGAGTCGCTGTGTTGATAGAAACATGACTACACTCAGCTCCCCGTGGAAGGAACCAGCCTTGCTCCAACAAGCCTTCAACACTGTTAGAAACCGACCTGGTATGTGATGGATGTGCAAACCTCTGGTGCCTGAGAGCCATGTAAATAGGCATGTTGGGGACACATTGTAGGGAAGGGTGATGAGTGTTAAGGACACTGGAAGAGGCAGTAGGTAGGAGAGGAAGCAGTACTAATTGCTTTTTAACAATTTAAAATATGTTGGATGTTTTGTAAATAACCCAAAAAGTGCCACTCAGTACCTGCTGAAGGCAAGGTCAATCTTGAGTGGGCTGCAGAAACCAGGCATGAAATGATACTTGGGCTATCCACAGGGACACTGAGCTGCTTTAGGTCTGAAGAAATAGAAAGAAAAAAAATGTAATGCTTTGTTATAACAAATGATTTTTATCTGTTGAAAGCTTTTCACACTTAGTATTTGCAGAAAGAAAACAAGTCAGGAGAGAATAGCTATATTCCTCCTTAGCCAGGATGGTATCTGGAGGAAGGGAAGTTAAAGACAGTTGAATTATGTAATTGAGTTTGATATCCTCTGACGAAATCAAAAATTTAATAAAGTAAAATAAATGTGACCAGCTATGTGAAAAACTAATGTTTTTAAACGGCTATATCATTTATTAAACTCTTCACTTAAAGTGATCTACTGGGTCTTTATCTGAAGTGTTTTCTAACATGTACTATCATTCATGTATAATTTTTTCATCAGGTGCAAAATGACTTGATGTAACATTTTCATAGATTAGAATTTGTTTTCATCAAATCAAAATGGATTTTACATATGTATACAAGTGTCTTTAATATTTTGGGGAGACAGATACTGGCAATTACTATTTCTATATGCCTTTTAATATCCGAAGACTATGAAGTCAATACCTTAGTCTTGAACTTTATGCAGAATTTACATGAAATGCAATGATTAAACTTCTGGAAATGTCAGAAATGTCATTATTTGTACATTTGTTCAGCATTCCCAAAGACTGTAAATGCCAATGAAATGAGAGTTAATCTACCAGATTTAACTAAAGCCCAGTTTTTATTAAGTTCATCTGACCAGTGAACTTGACATGGCAAAGGCCTGCTCTATTTCATGTTTAATTTTTTGCTGCTGAGGAAAAAAATTACAATGGGACTCTAAAATGTATTTCTTCTTTCACTTATTCGACTGTGATAGACAAGAGGTCAATCAGCCAGAATACTACTGGATTCCTGTTGAAGAAAAATATTGAATTATACACAGAAGTGGCATATATTTCATCCTGAAGATCAGAATAATTTTGCATCCTTCAAAGAATGATGACTTATTTTTAATGATCAGAGAGTCTCAGCCACTTTCCCAAAAGTAGAACAGAGGACAAAAATTTGGGGTATACCTCTCTTGTGTATTTCAAGTTCAACTCTGTAATTCTCTAAGTATAGTAATTATTCTTATTTTAAGAATTATGCCCTTAAAATTATAATTTCCTATTCAAATACAATGTCAAAAGCATGTAATTGTTTTTTAGCAGGGCTTAAATATCATAAAATGAGATTTGTAATCCTGGGCAAATTTTATCTTCTCACATCTCAGCTCCCTGAAAAGGGAGGAGTGGAACTGATTTGTAGTAGATTATCTCTTCATTCATTCCCAGTCTGAATATTCTATGGCATTTTGTCAAAGGCATTTTATATATTGCCAGGAAATGAGTTACAGCAAAACGCAGGCCAAAGTTATGCAATTCATGGTACCAATTATGTGACATGGACTGAATTCTTGCTACTACTAAAACAAATTTTGTAGATATGTGAAAGCAGATGTGTTTTATTACCAAATATTTTTTTATTCAGCTAAATACGTTTCTGGGAATAAAATGAAGATATGCAGAGTAAAACATTTTTGAGGAGAATGTTTTTAGATACTGGAGCCCCAAATAACCTAATGCATACCTTTACACTATATGTAATTTACTCTGGACTTGCCATGAAGGGAAAATAATTCCTGGAATCACAATACCCTTTGCTCATTCTAATGCATTTTGAAAGAGGGAGATCATATTTTTATGAAGGTGAAAATTATTAGATAACTCATAGGAATAAGAACTTCCCCTAATTCATTTGCCACTGTGGACAGCTTTAGAGGTGAGGAGATAAGCAAGGCTTCAGAAAGAAGTGTTCAGAGGCTCAGCAAATCCTATACAGGCCTTGAAAAGAGATGCTTCTATTGTCAGCTGTAGTTTGGGGTTTGGAAAAGTTACTTTCTGATTTCTTGAAACCAGCTCAAACTCCTTCATATCACACACACACACACACACACACACACACACACTCCAATTTCCAAATCCAAGTCATCTACTAGTTTAAAGATATCAGGTGTTTTATCACATCTTCAAGTTGTATTTCAGAATAAACTTACTTCAAGTTTCTTCTTCTCTTCACCTATTTAAGATACTTAAAGGCACCTAAATGTGTGTTCAAAGGAATTTTCTACAGTGCTAAAGTAATGGTTTGTAAATGCTGGGCTGGGAGGCTTAACTTTGACCAGGAAGAATAAAATGTGTGATTGTGTGTGTGAATTTTTCTTAACATCTTACATCAAACAACCCTCTCCTAACATGGTGCAAGCTAGCCTCGTGCCCCAAATCAACACTTGTTAAGTACCACTCAGGGTAAAACTGTCATTCTTCTGAACAGAGGTGGAAGAGAAGGAAAACGAGGAGGGAAAGTACCTGAGCCAGTTAGAGAACAGAGTAGCTCACTCACAGTTCCAGCAAATTGTTAATATTAACATAACAGACATGAGAATTTCTTCTGATATCCTTTAAGAGCTTTCAGACAGACATAAATTTATGTCAGTATTAGTTATTTTTTATTTGCTGTTAATTCAAATAGTCATTTCAACTTAATATTAAATAGGTATTTTATTTTTGAAATTTTCTCTGTTGGATTTCTCCTGCTCAGTATTGCCATTTATTATGCATATGTTTGTTTGTTTGTTTCCTAAACTGTTTCTTGATGCTGAAGTGTGAATTCAGCCAGGATACCCAAGCTGGAGCACATTTAGACTACTGTTTCAAGACTTAGTTTCTATTGCAATTATCATATTAAACAAAATCCAGAGACAGTCAAGTTCAGGCCTTCTTCCAAATCCTACTAACCAGCTCCTTTGAAAATGCTTTCAACACTATGGATCTTAATATCCACTCAGTGAACAATTGTGGGAAAAAAGATTTGTTCTTTTAAATGTTTTTCCCTTTTGTAATATCCAACGTTTTTTTTTTTAATTTGGTGACTTCACTGTCACTATTCTTTTATAACATTAAAAAATATTTCTGAAAACCCAAAGTCCCACTACCCTAACAGAACTATCAAATTTCCATTTTAGCTTGTTATCCCCTAGGCCTCCTCCATGTGCTTACGTACCTTATGTACTATAATCGTGAGTTTTTCTTTAATTATTAATTATACCCTAAGTATGTTTTCATGTTTCTATTCAGTGTTCCTAATTATCATTTAACAATTGTACAACGTGCTATTTCACAATGCACCATAATTTTCTATGCTGTACACTATTACTAGCCAGACACTATGCTTTATGGGTGGTTTTATTATTACTATTTTCTGTCATTGGTAACACAACTATGTTATTTGCTATTTGCCCAGAGCAGTGCAGATTTACAATTGAAACCCTGTATTGTTATAGATGAGATCGAGGTGACAGAAATGTGTAAATGGATAAAACACGCAATATTGTTGGTTTTCTCTTCATTCATGTAGATGCAAGATGTAAGGTAAGAAACAAAATAATGCTTCTTCAAAGAAGTCCCCCATTGGGACCAGAGCCAATATTTTTAAGAGTAAGATGAGACATTTTCCCAGGTAAGATACCATGAGTTTGTGTCTCAAAATCAGATTACATTGGTGTCAACCTTCAAGAGCATAATGCTGAACAAGCAAATGAAAAACAGAAGCAAATGATAATAATTACTTTGTAATATTTTGAAAGTAATTTCTTAAAGTATCTCACTATATATTTTCTAATATATATGTATGTATATTATCATCTACTAGTGACTTACAAATGAACTACAATTTCAGGAATTCAATAGTCTCTACCCACGAGTTTTCTATGTTTCAGCTCCTCACTGGAAAAATTAAACTGAAGATGGAGATGTAGACCAATGCTTGGTTCAACCAAATGTCTCAATAAATGAATGAATTCCACTCAAGCTCTTGTCCAGATAACACACAATCCTGCAAACACAATTAAGTCAGGGATCACACCCTTGACTCATCACTGCCTGTTGCAGGGTCCTCACTCTGTGGACACCCAAAAGAAAGAAGGTTATATGTGATTCTGTCCAGATACACAAATAGGTGGGCAGTGCAATTAATCTCCACAACCTTTCCAAGATATTCCTGGACCTGACCCTTGTTACAGATTGTTTATTTTTTCCCACACTCCTCCTCCCAACCTTACATTAGAGCCGGTGAACTTTGTATCCTCAGTGACAGCACAAGGCTTCACATGCTTTATAAAAACATGGAGTTACGAAACAAACTAGTAACGAAATAGGATGTAAAGCTGCTAAATATCCCTTATGCTATTCTTTAACAAGTCCATCCCTAGAAAGTTAAATATAACAAAATTTTTGCCATTACTCACTTTCTTATTTTTCATAGTAATGAACCATTCTGTATGAGACAGGTAGCTGTTCAGTCTGAGGCAGGACCACTTTTGTTTAGAAAAATTAGGCTTTTGAAAATCACCTGCCTATAATTCAACAGGAAAATATGAACAATTACCTTCTGTGCAAGCGATGAGACCATTGCACCTGCTCAAAAAAGCCCACCTGCCCCTATGCTCTTCCTCCCCACCTCCCATCCTCCACGACAGCTTCTTGGCTGTTCGTGATTGTGCACTGCAGCTGATCACCCTGCACCTCGCCCAACCATTTTCTCTCCCTCAAACGTGTACTGTCTTCACCCCTCTGCTGTTTAATGCCCTCGCATTCTTCAAGGGGCAGCTGCCATATCTTCCACAATCTTTTAGATTTTCCCACTCAGCTTCTGTTGCTCAGTGATCAAACATCTTCACCACTAGTACTGCACCTATTAGCCAAGTATGTGTCTGCCTTTCCAACTGCCGCATGAGGTCTCTGAGGGCAGGGGCCACATTTTATTCATCACTCCACTCCACCCTCCTTTCCCCACCTGACACCCCCCCAACACACACACACACACACACACACTTGCTCTTTTCCATGCTCAGCAAAAACACTAAATTGCACCATTTGGGTCATCCTCAAAGCCTACTCACTTCCCCTTTGTAGCAGGAAAAGAAAACTCTGCCTTGTTGATGTGAATTAAATGAAATTGAATATAGTCAACAACAATGTGGCTTAAAGGAGGCTTCTGTGGTTTGGGACCCTGTTATTCAGCATATCGTTTCTCCGAGGAAACCACATCTTACATAACAAGGAGAAGAAAGAGATGATCCTTTCTGGGACCTTTCCTCTCCCCTCCATGACTGACCTAACTCCAACTCCCTGCTTCCCTCTGTGAGTCAGTGGCCGTGCTGCACATGCGACAAGAACTGGTAGTTCTCATTGAATTCCTGACTACAGAAAATGCAAATACATATATTTAGGTTAACCCTGTAAGTAGGTCAACAAAATATAATCCCCCAGCTTTGACTATCGTCCCTCTATTACGCTTCCACCCAATAGTTCTTAACAGGATGTTCAAGGCCACCTGAGTATTCTCTGGGGTCCGTTTTCAGGCACCAAGTGGCTAACTCTCACCCCTCAACCCCCACGGAGCTCTCCTTCTCTTTAAAGGCTGTGGGATGCTCAGAGACTATGGTTTGTAGTTCAGAGAAGCCCTGGCTTGTCCTGGAACAAGATGATGGCATTGTTCAGCAAGTCGCTTGAGCAGTACTTGAGCCTAGTCTTAATAACTTCCAACCCATATAATTTGTCCTGTGAACTTCCCGAACTATCTGCCTGGGCAAAGGTGGAATTTAATTTGAGACACTCTTTTCTTGACCATGGCAAATATCAGGTTCTCCTTTAACAACAGCAAGAAGGACCTCCTTGGAGTGTAAGTGGGAAAGCAGGTAGCAGAGGCAGAGAATGTATGGAATTGTCAGCACAAGGAAAAGGGCCACCAACCCCTCATTAAGCCAGTCCCTGTTGTGGCACCATCCCCCCACCTCCTATCCCCCCCCAACATCACTACTTACTTCTCAACTCTAACTTAGCAGCAAATGCTAGAAAGTGGACTAAGAGGTTAAACCCAACAGAAAATGTTTTAAAAATGTAAAGAGTAAAACAAAAATGCTAGAGCATTTTGATAAATTTTTAAGGGCTAAGAAATAAATGCTCTTAATTTAAGAGTGTTTCCAATCAGGACAAATTTTAACTAAAAATATCCTGCTGGATAGAGTTAAAAGGAATATAAGATAGTATCCAGTAAATAAGATTGAATACACTAGAAAATTATTCAATAATAGACCAAAAGGTACAATAAAAACTAAAAAGTTAAAGGAGGATAAAGTGAATAATATTAGAGTATTCAAAATATAAAGATAGTAAAATGAAATAAATTTACATGTATAAGTTCAGCCCAAAATTCCCATTGAAAGAAGAATGGAGTGTCAGACGTGAGCAGAGATACCAAGTTCAGTACTAAGGGCCCAACAACAAATGCTCAGCTGAGGCCAGGGCAGACAAGGACCAGGGCTGGGCTCAGGTCCCCTCTCAGGCAGGATTCTCCCAAAGCAAGTCCTCACCCTTCAAGTCACAAAAATACAGACCCCTGAACTGCTACTCCCCCACAAGCCTGAGGTCCCTCCAAAGTTCACTTCTCACTCTCCCAGCATTAGAATAGAAGCAGCACATCCGGGGGCAATGAGCAGTCATGGCCTTATGGAGATGCCTTGCCAGGTCTCTGTCCTCCTCAATTCCCTTTCTACAAGCCAACCCAGCATCCATTCCTTCACTCAGCAAGTCCTGGTTAAGGAGTAGGAATGAGTCAGGTGCTGTGCTGGGCCTGGGACATCACAGTGAACATGCTCTTGTTTTCACGAAGCTCACAGCCTAGCAGGGGAGGCTGATGCATAAACAAGGGTGTCAAAGGCTGAGATTAGGATCTTACAGCAGCACTTAACAGGAGCATCTAACCCTCACCTTGTTGGGGGAGGGTGGTGAGCAGGAAAGGTGTCTAAAAGGGTTCTTAGATTTCAGTGTGTGTGTGTGGGGGGGAGTCCCATACATCTAAGCAATTCTCTAAAACCAGTAGGGCAGTTAAGTGCCCTACAATTCAACTCAATTCTGACACAATGCACCCAAAGATAGTGTCAGATCCCACGAGGCAAGTGCTCAGTCTTGAAAGACCGTCCCCCTCACTTCAGATGCTAGTTGTAAACTTACGTTATTGCCTGTGCTTCTGACAGACCAGCCAGAGACTGGATGTTCTAATGATCCCCTCTCCTCCTTGGATTCAATTAATTTGCTAGATTGTCTCACAGAACTCAGGAAAACATTTTACTTACTAGATTACTGGTTTATTACAAAAAGATATAACTCAGGAACAGCCACATGGAAAAGATGCACAGGGCAAGGTGTGGGGAAGGGCTGCGGAGCTTCCACGCCCTCTCACAGGTGCTGCTCTGCCAGAACCTCCACGTGTTCACCGACCTGGAAGCTGTCCGAACCATGTCCTTTTGGGTTTCTAGGGAGGTTTCATTATGTAAAAACGACTGATTGAATCATTAGCCATTGGTGACTGAACTCAATCTCCAGTCCCCTCTCCCCTCCCCAGGGGTAAGGGAGGTGAGACTGGAAATTCTAACCCTCTAATCACAAGGCTGGTTTCCCAGGAAACTACCTCCCATTCCTAGGTGACCTAGGGACCTTCTAAAAATCAGCTCATTAACATTAAAAGGATGCTTTAATGATACTCATCATTTAGGAAATTCCAAGTGTTTTAAGAGCACTATGCCAGAAACAAGATAAAGAACAAATGTATATTTCTTATTATAAATCACAATATCACTGTCATAGAGGAAAAGGTCTGATATAAGACCTAAAGAATGTATAGGAGATAGCTGGCTAAAGAGAAGAAAGAGACTTTTCTGAGCCAAGAAAACGATATATAGGAAGACCATGAGGGGGGAAGAGAGAGAACAATAATATGTTTTTCTGAAGAAATGCAAAGATTCGCCAAATGCTGGAAAGGAGACTGGGTAGGGAAAGTCCAGGTCACAGGCTTGGGCCTCTCCTCCCTGACATGTAGGCTTTGCTTGTCCCAGAGACTGTACCACACCATCAGAGATGGAAGTGTATAGATAATTTCATTTGCCTCTTACTCCACAGAGAAAGAAGCCCTCACCATCTGCGTATCTGCAGCACAACATGAGAAATGAAGATTAGACTCACCTTAACCAGGGCTTTAGGTTCAGCTGAATTCTATTGTAAGAATAATTCATTCGACAAGCAACTGTTTGGTTTGGTTTTGTTATAAGAGTGAATTCCTTTTCACCTGGGGACAAATGACTAATCAGACTAAGCAGTCCCCTTTCCAAAGAGTTGTTTTGCTGTTGCATGTACTGAAATAACTCGGAGAGCTTAAATAAAAATATCTGATATAAACCCAGCTTCTGGAAATCACCATCTCTGTGATACTTGTAATTATTCAGGTTGATACATGACATACAAGAAGGGAATTGAGTGTGTGACATTCCCATGGGCTTCCCTTAGGACGAGCATTCAATGAAATATACTTTGTGAAAACTTATCCCTAAATCTCCAAGCACCAATCATGACTAAGAAGCCAAATCTCCAGAAATCAGAAAGAATGAAGGGTCGAAGGAAAGAGGGGAAAGTTACATAATCCCCAGAATTACCCTCATGAGCTTTGCCCTTGCTATTTACCCAAGAGGAGTCTCCCAACAAACGGCTCTTCCCCCAGCAGGGAAAATGTGGGTGATTGGGGCAAAGATGTATCTGCCAGATACATATTTTGCCTCCAGTTGTTAACTTCTCAGTTTCCTGGTTTGCCCCAAAGGGTTGTCAGGTCCTGCCTTCAACTCAGAAATTGAATTGGTCACCAAATACCAAGAAATTGGTGAGGAGTCTTTATAGAATTCTAAGAAGCTTTATATGCAGCAGTAATGTGTTATGGACCCAGAAACCCAATGGATATTATAATCTCTGCCTTCCTTAGTCTTACCCCATAAAACCTTGGACCAGCATTCTCAGCCTCACCCAAGACCTGAGCAAGTATCATCAAGGTAGGCCAGTGGTTCTCAAACCCTAACATACATTATGTTAGAACACAGATTGCTGGGACCCACCACCAGAGTTTCTGATTCAGAGGAATTTACATTTCTGAGAAATTATTAGGTGATGCCAAAGATGCTGATCCTGATTCCTTCCTCACCACTACATGGCTAGTTGGTTTTATAGCCACAAAACTGATATAGACCATGGGCCCAGCTATGCCCATGAAGCAGCATTTGGATCCAATGCTTGGTACATAATAGGCACTCAGTAAATAATTTGATTGAATTAATTAGTAATTATCTAATCCCTAAGACTGGAATTCTACTTTGAGAAGTGTGTCCCACCTTCCCTGATGGAACTGGAGTCCAGTCCTTTACCCCAACTTGCTCAACTGGGTTCATGAACCCCTCTCTGTCTACAGACATTGCAGGAATAATATGCCCAAAAGCTAGACCTTTTGAGTAACAATGGAAAATATGAAGGAGCCCAAGTGGAGCTCCTGACCTACCTGGTAAAAGTCAAATCCATCGTGGTCCGGTTTGTCCCAACTATTCCTGGTTACTTCCTCCCCCTGCCAGGCCACTCCTGAGCCCCCTGTAGGACCCTAGCTGAAGCTTCCCATCCACACTCAGCTCATGAGTCAGGTAACTGGACCAGGTTCCAATGACAACTTTGAAATAGGAACTTGGACTAGAGACCTTGAAAGCTTTCTCAGTCAGCCAGAAAAAAAGAATGATTTGCTTTATTATTCTCTTTTGAACTGTTTTAATCATGCTCTGAGTACACAGACTGCAATAGCTAATTTCATTCTTCCCTCCCTGTGACTCATATCTGTGACCTGTGTGCAAGAGAAATTGTACTGTGGTCCTGGGAGAGCAATGTATTCAGGCTTTGCTGGATAATGGGGGAGTAAATTCCAAGTATTAAGGGGTTTTTCTACGAAATTCAGAAAGAAAATTAAAATCTATTGTTTGTCAATATTCCAACACTTTAATATTCTCCACAATCCCACATCACTGAGAAAGTCAAGGTAACCACCTGTATATAGACACCTGATAGAAGAATGACCCATCTGCCACAGCCTTCCCACTCCTTTTCTGTTGTAGCTCCTACCACTGTTTCCCTTGGAAACCAAAGGAGCAGCTGCCTGCAAACACATCTCTCCCTCCTCACTCATCAGTCCCAGGCCAGCAGCCAGTTTCCTACTTCACTGAAAACATTTGATGTTGGGGGATGGTGTGCATGTGAGGGAAATGTAAAAACATTACCACACTGGGTCAGACACGTTGAGCATGGCATCTAGTATTCTTCCTTGGATGGTTTCGTTTTTCCTCTTCATTTTATATGATACACCATGAATTTCTTCTCTGTGTTGTGATGATTTGTGTACACAAATCTTCTCTACCGTATCTTAGGCTATTTGAAGTCTAAGAAAGACATAGGCTTATGTTTGGCATCCCCTGCAGAGTTCTAGCAAAGCTCTTTGCCTGATAAAAGTGAGCTCAATTATGTAATTATTGGTTAAAATGATTTCAACCCATTGATAAAAATTTCTGCATGCATTAATGATTTTTTCCTGAATTGATTATTATTATAATAATGGTTGCTAAATATTTACTTTTTTAAAAACTCATTCTACTTTTATAAGTTGGCATTCTACTCAAAGAAAGAACTTCTTCTACTCCTTTTATTTGTTCACTTATTCATTTATAAATGAGTATGGACTCATGGATTATTATTTTATGCAATGGGTTAAAACCTATCACTTTCATTTTTTTCACAATCATATTGTCCCAGGTTTGGTCCTAGGAAGCCCCTCAAGCTTGCTCCTGTGACCCTTGACATGTCTCCATCTTGCTTTATATAGTATTTTTTGTTATGAGATGTTCCCATAATATTAATTACAAATAGAGAAGTACCAACTTTACAGTGGATAAACCTAGTAGAAGACAACAGCTTAGCCATGTGATCAAAGTTAATATCACCAGTAATAGTGTCTTCTGTTACATAGTGAGAAGGACATGTCACTTTGGTGGTATCTCTGCCAAAAAGTAAGTAACTTTGATGTGATCATGAGGAGACATTAGAAAAATTCAATTAGGAGACATTCTACAAAATAAGTGGCTTGTACTCTTCAAAAAAGTTGAAGCCATGAAAGACTAGAAAATGGTCTTGATTAAAGGAAACTAAAGACGTGATACTCAATGCAATACATGATCCTGGAAAGAATCCTGGACCAGAGAAGAAAAATTGCTATTAAACATTATTGGAATAATTAGCAAATTTTAGTGAAGTTTGGAGATGAGATCATAGTATGATATTAATGTTAATTTTCTGATTTTGATAATTTTACTATGACTATATAAAAGAATGCCTTCATCCTTAGGCACATACACACTGAAGTATATAGGGAGAAAGGAGCATCATGTCTGCTCCTGATTCTCAAATGGTTCAGAAGAATGATGACAAGAATGTGGCCATGGGGTCAAAGGGCAAATAGGAAACTGGGTGAAAAATACATGGGCTTTTGGTACTGCTCTTTGAAATTTTTTTTGGTTACAAAAACTGAGTTGAATGAAAGTCAATACTATCATTTGTTTATTTTTATTCTTTTACACTCCACTACATTCTAAAAAAGAATTAAAGGCAATTTGTAAGGCTATCTATTCAACAGGATTTTTTTTCCCAATTAACTGTCTTGAGCTGAATTCCACTAGAAGCAGACACTGAGCCAAGGAGTTGAGTGCATGTATTTTCTTTGGGACATGATTCTAACAAGCATCTTGCCTTATGAGAAATGTTAAAAGAAGTTCTTCAGAGAAAAGGAAAATGATCAGGATCTTGGTCAGGAACTTGGATCTACATAGAGAAAGGAAGAGCTTTAGAAAAGAAATAAGTGAAGATAACATTAAAACTTTTCTTGCTCAGTTGATCTAACAACAACAATTTGCTCAAAATAATAACAATAATGTATATGATGATCACAGCTTATAAGTAAGTTAAATGAATGACAGTAATGATACAAAGGATGGGAGGGAGGGTTTTTATAAGGCACTTGCACTAGTGGTGAAGTGGTCTAGTGTTATTTGAAAGTAGACTTGAATTAGTTGTAAATGAATATCGCAAACTCTAGGGCAACTACTAAAAAAGCTTTTTAAAAATATAACTGATATGCTAAGGAGATAAAAGAGAAAAAAGTAGAATAATATAAAATGCTCAATTAAACCACAACTGGCAGAAAAAGAGTAGAAGACAAAATTAGAAACAAAGAACAAGGTCCCCAGTAGGGGTTGTGTGAGAGGCAACCACACATTGATGTTTCTCTCCCTCTCTTTCTCCCACCCTTCCCCCCGTCTAAGAATAAATAAATAAAATATAAAAAAAAGAAACAAAGAACAAGAAGAACAAATAGAAAACAGTAATAAATATAATAGATATTAGTCCAACTATATCAATAACCACTTTAAACAAGATCTAAATACACCAATTAAAAGACAGAGATAGTCAAAGTAGATCAAAAAACAAGACCTAAGTATATGTTGTCTATAAGAAAGCCACTTTAAATATAAAGTAGATTTAAAGGAAAGGGATGGAGAAAACTGTGTCATGCTCACACTAACCAAAAACAAGAAGCTAGGGTGGCTATATTAATTTCAGACAGAGCAGACGTCAAGCAAAAAATTATTACCAGAAACAAAAAGGAAGACTGAATTGTGTCCCCTACCCCAAATTCATATGTTAAAGTCTTAACCCTCAATATGACCATGTTTGGAGATATGGCCTATAAGGAACTAACTGAAGTTACATGAGGTCACAAGGGCAAGGCCCTGAAATGGTAGGATCAGTGTCCTTCTAAGCAGAGACACCAGAAAGCTTGTTTTCTATCTTTCTCCAAGTGTTCTCATAGAAGAGGGCATGTGAGCACACAGCAAGATGGCAGCCAGCTACAAGCCAGGAAGGGGCCTCACCAGAAACCAACCATACCAGCACTCTGATCTCAGACTTCCAGCCTTCAGAACTGTGAGAAAACAAATGTCTTTGTTTAAGCCACCTAGTCTGTGATATTTTGTTGTGGCAGCCCATCCTAACTAAGATGGAGGGGCATTACAGAATGATAAGGGGTCAATTTTCCACAAAGACATCATCCTTAATGTACATCACCTAACAACATAGTGCCAGAATACATGAATCAAAAACTAATAGAGCTACAAGGAGAAATGGTAAATCCACTACTATAGTTGGAGACTTCACACTCCTCTGTCCAGATCCAGCAGGCAGGAGGTCCGTAAGGATACAGCCAAATTCAACAACATCATTATTCAATTGGATTAACTGATGTCTATAGACTATTTCACCCAACAATACCAGATTATATATTCATCTCAAGATAACATGGAAATTATACCAAGATAGACCACATTCTGGACCATAAAACACACCTTAACAAATTTAAAAAATTAGAAATCATAAAATGTTTGCTTTCAAACAATGATGGATTAAACTAAAAATCAGAAAGATAGCTGGAAAATACCAAAATACATAGAGATTTAAACATTTATAATGCCCTGGCTGGCATGGCTCAATGGACTGAGCACTGGCCTACCAACCAAAGGGTCACCAGTTCTATTCCCAGTCACATGCCTGGGTTGTGGGCAAGATCCCTGGTGGGGACACACAAGAGACAACCACACATTGATGTTTCTCTCCCTCTCTTTCTCCCTCCCTTCCCTTCTGTCTAAAAATAAATAGTCTTTATAAATAAATAAATAACACATAGGCCAAAGAAGAAATCTCAAGTGAAATTGTAAAATATTTGAAACTAAGTGAAAATAAAAACACAACTTGTCAAAATTTGTGGAGTCCCAGCAAAGCAGTATTTTGAGGGTACTTTATAGTATTGAATGTATATATTTAAAAAGAAGAAAGATCTCAAAGCAATAATCTAAGCTTATACCCTAGAAAACTAGAAATGAAGCAGCAATCAAATCCAAAATAAGCAGAAGAAAAGAAATAATAAAAACTAGAACAGAAATCAATAAAGAAAATCAATAAAACAAAAAAAATAAAAAATAAAAATAGAGAAAATCAAAGAAACCAAAAGTCAGTTCTTAGAAAAGATCAATAAAATCAATAAGCCTCTAGCCAGGCTAACTAATAAAAAAGGGAGAGAACACAAATCACTACAAGAAATGAAAAACGACCCCTGGCTGGCGTGGCTCAGTGGATTGAGTGCAGGTTGCTGTTTCGATTCCCAGTCAGGACACCGGCCTGGGTTGTGGGCCAGGTCCCCAGTGGGGACGTGTGCCAGAGGCAACCACATGTTGATGTTTCTCTCCCTCTCTCCCTCCCTTCCTCTCTCTCTAGAAATAAATAAATAAAATCTTAAAAAAAAAGAAATGAAAAAGGAGATATCATTACAGATTTCATAGACATTAAAATAATAATGTCTGGGTGGGTCGCAGCAGCTCAGGTGGTGGGAGAAGCAGCAGTGGCCAGGCAGCCCAGCTTAGGGAAGGCTCTCAGTGCCATGGCCAGCAGGCACCCAGCACATGCCTGTCTGGCTGCCATGATGCCCAAGAGGAAGATCAGCTCTGCTAAGGAGGCAGCAGAGGAGGAGCCCAAAGAGAAGATCAGAGAGGTTGTCAACTAAACCTGCTGCTGCAAAAGTGGAAACTAAGGGGAAAAAAAGATGGCAGGAAAGGATAAATCTGCAGACAAAAACAAAACAAAACAACAACAACAACAAAAACCCACAAATGAGAGGGAAAAGGAGAACAAAGGGAAAACAGTCCAAAGCAGCTAACCAGGAAACTGAAGAAGATCTACCCGCAGAAAATGGAGACTCTAAAAACAAGCAGAGTCCAGCATCTGATGAAGCAGGAGAGAAAGAAGCCAAGTGTGATTAATATCATGTATCATATGTTATCAGTGGTCACCGCCTCCCTTCTTGTACGATCCAGAGGAATATTTTTATGAACTATTTTATAAATACAAGTTTTTTAGTAGCTCTGGAAACATTTTTTAAAAGGATGAGATTCTCATTAAAATGGCAAAATTCCAAGACAAAAGGAGAATATTAAAGGCAGCAAGGGAGAAAAAGGAAGTAACATACAAGGGAGCCCCAATTAGGTTAGCAGCTGACTTCTCAATGGAAACACTCCAAGCCAGAAGAGAATGGCAAGAAATATTCCAAGTAATGCAACCAAGACTACTTTACCCAGCAAGGCTTTCAATCAAGATAGAAGGCCAAATAAAGAGCTTCCCAGACAAAAGATGTCTAAAAGAATACACCTCTACCAAACCAGCTCTGCAAGAGATACTAAAGGGCCTGCTTTAAGGAAAGGAAGGAAAAGAGAAAGAGAGGGAGAGGAACACAGGAACAAAAATGGCAATGAGTAAGTACCTATCAATAATAACCTTAAATGTAAATGGATTAAATGCTCCAATCAAAAGGCATAGAATAGCTGAATGGATAAGAAAGCATGACCCACACATATGCTGCCTACAAGAGACCCACCTCAGGACGAAAGACCTACACAGACTCAAAGTGAAGGGCTGGCAACAAATTTCCAAGCAAATGGACAGGAAAAAAAAAGCCGGGGTAGCAATACTCATATCAGACAAAATAGACTTCAAAAGAAGAGCCATAAAGAGAGACCCAGAAGGTCACTTCATAATACTCAAGGGAAGAATCCACCAGGAAGACATAAACATTGTAAATATATATGCACCCAACATAGGAGTACCTAAATACATCAAGAAAATCTTAGAGGACTTCAAGAAAGATATTGATAGCAACACAATTATAGTAGGGGATTTTAACACCCCACTGTCAAAAATGGACAGATCTTCTAAACAAAATATCAGCGAAGATATTGTGGCATTGAACAACACTCTAGATGAAATGGGCTTAACTGATATATAGAGAGCCCTTCATCCCAAAGAAACTAAATACAAATTCTTTTCAAATGCACATGGAACATTCTCAAGGATAGACCACATGATAGGACATAAAACTAACCTCAACAAATTCAAGAAAACTGAAATCATACCAAGCATTTTCTCTGACTACAAGGGACTGAAACTAAAAACCAGCCCCAAGGGGAAAAACACAAAGTTCTCAAAATCGTGGAAATTGAATAGCATGCTATTAAACAATGAATGGGTCAAGAATGAAATTAGAAAGGAAATCAAAAAGTTTCTGGAAATAAATGAAAATGAACTCACAACAACCCAAAACTTATGGGACACAGCAAAGGCAGTCCTCAGAGGGACGTTCATAGCAATACAGGCCTACCTAAAAAAGATTGAAACATCTCAAACAAACAACTTAACTCTACGCCTACAAGAACTCGAGGAAGAACAACAAAGACAGCCCAGAGCAAGCAGAAGGAAGGAAATAACTAAAATCAGAGCAGAATTAAATGACACAGAGACTAAAAGCACAATTCTAAGGATCAATGAATCCAGGAGCTGGTTCTTTGAAAAGATAAACAAAATTGACAAGTCTTTAAGCAGGCTCATCAAGAAAAAAAGAGAGAGGACCCAAATAAACACAATCAGAAATGAAAGAGGAGAGATTACAACTGACACCACAGAAATACAAAGGATTGTAAGAAATTACTATGAAGAACTGTATGCCAAGAAATTTGAAAACCTAGGTGAAATGGACAAGTTTCTAGAAAAATATAATCTCCCAAAACTCAA
>PVKU01013022.1:0-31502 GCA_004027475.1 Anoura caudifer | reverse complement strand
TCTCTCTCTCTCTCCCCATCTCTCTCTCTCCATCTATCTATCTATCTCGATCTCTATCTCTTTCCTGTATAGTAATTTTCTAATTTTTTTACAGTGAATATGAGTTTCTTTCTAAATACTAAAATTTTGTATTGTAAACTTAAATTACATTGGGTGTTTTAAGATATTCTACCACAAGTTATTCAACGTTAGGTCTTTCATAAAAAATAAAGCCCAGGGTATGGATGGACCTGGAGAACATTATACTAAGTGAAATAAGCCCATCAGAGAAAGACACGTACCATATGATTTCATTCATATGTGGAGTCTAATGAACAAACTGAACTAACAAGGAAAATGGGGACAGACTCATAGATGGAGAACAGATGACAGCTAGTGGAGGGGAGGTTAAAGGGTGGAGGGACTGAGCAAAAAGGAAAAAGGACTCACAGACATGGACAACAGTGTGGTGATTGCTGGGGGGAGGGGAGTATTAGGGGACTAAATGGTAATGGGAAAAATATACAATAAAGATTAAATCAAAAGTGAAACTAGTCAATATCAGTGAAAATATTTTTGGTAGATTAAAAATACAAATGGAAATAGTGGAAATGATTTATCTGTACAGTCTATAAAATCGATAAAGGACATTTAGTTAGCTTAAGACAATTTGTTTCAGTAAAAATTTGCTTAATAAAAAATAAAAATAAAAAGCCCAGGGACTTTTCCCCCTGGTTTTATATAGTTGGTTTTGAACCTAAATGCCAACTTTTCCACTTATCTCTACGGAAGGTCATCATTGTGGTTTTGACCCTGACTTCCAGACGGCTGGGGTCCTTTTGACTCCTGCTTCTGTCATGGATCCCTTAGTTTCCTGACTCCGTACCTTTAGGAAATTTACTAAGCAAATTACCTCTCCCCACTTCCACCCCCTGGGAGTGCAGAATTGAGGCTGGGCCGCTGTGGGGTCATTTCCCCGGTCTAGTCCTGCATGGGGCGGGTGGACCTAGGGGGTGAGAGGCAGAGCCGGTTACCACGTCAGCCCTCAGGACTGACAGAGAGAGGATTAGCAGAGGAGAAGAAACGGTATCAACACAATAGGAGAAGCAACAGAGAAACATTCTGCCTCCAATCTGATTACAGAACCAAAGAAATAAAACCTCTGGGGCCAGCTCTCCTGGCTGCCTGCCGCATCCGCAGACCCAGGCACTGTGGTCAACCCATTCTGCATCACTCACTTAAATGGCAACGACATCTGACAGACAGAGCACCGAGCCATGGCCCCGTGTGTCCCTAATGGGATTAGAGCTGGAGAAATTATTCATCAGAGGATGTACTAAAGCGTTTAGAGTCCCCTGGATGGATGCATTAGGGGCAGGTTCAGTTGGCCTCCACGCTGCACCTCTCTGTGTTTGTCCTGAAAACCCCCGAGCTGGCTCCACACTGGTGCGCTCATTACTTATCTCCAGAACCATAGCCGGTCTCCATGACTCACAGTCACGTGACCTCACTGCAGCCCCTTGTCTCTTCGTTGCTTTCCAGGGCTCTTCTGGGCCACCGGCCTCCCTCATCCCTAGGAGCCACAGCCCGCAGCCGTGATGCACAGGGCTCACACTTGCTGTCCCTGCCCTCATCCTCCAGTGCCTCCTGCTACCCCACCCCCCAAATGTCCCCTGCTCCCCAGCCTCTCTACCTGTCCTTCCTGTCCTTCTGGGCCTGGCTAAGGCCACCTTCTCCTGAAGTCCTCTCAGCTGTCATTAGCCAGAATTATGACCGTTCTCAAGTGCTCACAGGGCACTGTCTTTTATTTATTTCTAACACTTTCCCAGCAAGTGTAAGGGGGGTTAGGGGTGGGTGGGTAGAGAGGCCACTACCTCCTGCCCTTTTGTGCTTTGCACACCCCATAAAACCTAAGCGCACAGGCTTGGCGTGCATGGGCTGAAGGCTCCTATGCCCTGATTTCCTGTGAAAAGGAAAAGTTTGACCATCATTCCCAACAACTGTTATTGCAGAAACATCTGATATCCTGAAGTCTGAGGTTAGGAAAAGGTCTCTGCTCACTATAACTCATTGTCACTATAACTATTATCATTATTAATTAATCCCCTTCATTTACTGGGCAGCTGCCATGAACTGGGTCCTCTTCTATGCTCTGTGTATGCTGCTTCTAATGATCACAGCGATGTCACCAGTAAGTCCTACCCCATATTTGAAATGGGAAAATTAAGACACAGAGAGTTACGACGACTTGTCAAAACAGGTCTAATTACTCCAAATTTGTGAAGTCCAGGTTGAAATCCAAGATCTTACTCCATAATCCTGTTCTCCCCACTATTCCATGTTTTCTGGATAACTTCAGGACTCTTCCTGCAGACTGTGAATTGCAGAGCTGCACTTGGGTGTTTTTGTGGAGGGGACAACAGTGTCATGGTTAAGAAGAGAATTCTGCAGCCAGGCAGACTGGGTTTCAATGCTGGCTCCACTGTTCACGAGCTGAGACCTTGTGCCAGGCGCCTGGCTTCTTCGCGGCTGAGTTTCCTCATCTGAGAAATGGCAAGTTGGCTCGACGAAATCCCAGCAACTGCAGCTTTATGTGCCAAACACATCATGGCAATGAGCTCATGAATCCCTCAGAACAGCCTGACAAGAAAGGCATAATCGACTTGGCTGGGAGGCTTACGAAGAGCTGAAGAGAGTTTTGAAAACATCACAACTTAGAAGATCCTTTAAAAATTAAAAAAAAAAAAAGGTAAATCCAAAATTATCTTGTAGAGGATCTGGCATTTGATGGTTTATAAAATGTTTGCGATGAGCATGTTTTCAGAGACATGGACTTTACCAGTTCTCCTGGCAACCTGGGAAAGGTTTGTTAGGGCATGAGGATCAGACATGTGCCCTGTACTTTGGGTGCCTCATTTAAAATCCTTCCTTCAACAGATCCGAATGCTGACAGGTAAAAGTCCAAATGCCTCAGCCTGCCCTACATGAACCTTATCAAGCTAGTCCCAGGTCAAGTTGCCAGTCTTACTGCCTCACCAACTAATCTTCCATTTCTGCATGTCGCAAGCGTCTGCTCATCCTTCTATAGCCAACTCTAAGGTCCCGTGCTCAGGAGACCCTTCACTGATTTCTGTGCGGGGAGGCCATTGTTACTTCCTCCTGTTGCCACAGTCCTTTTGCATGCTCTCTACTGCAGCACTTCTTACACTGTGTTCTAGTTCAAGGTTTCTGTGCCTGCCTCCACTGCTAGTCACGGAGAGCGAGCTGGTCAAGGGTCATTTTTCATCTTTGTACCTCACACCTATCAAGTGCCAAGTAAATCTTTTTGAGTGCGTACATAAATTAATAAATAACTTTCAACAGTGGTGAAAAAAATCCCTCCAACTAAACCAGAATTTTGTTTGAGCTTAGTAAACAGTAACTCCTTCATCATTGTCATCACCCTCATCATCAAGATCGTTAAGATCCTGCAATATAGCCTGTGTCGCTGAGAATAGTCAGGACCCTCCATGGAGGATTTCCTTGCGTTATTCTCCTAAATAACCCATGTCAGTCAGAAGGCTTTCCCAGGGGTCTCAGAAACAACTGCAGTCCTCACACGGTCAGTCCGCTAACTCCAAAATGGAAAAACAGCGACCATGCAAAGGTTGATTTGTTGCTCTTGCGGGAATATGGAAGCCTATGTTCAGGGGGAAGGCACACAGTAGGCACCCTAGCAAACATTTGCAGCATGATGAGTATGCATGGTATGAGGCAGTTCTCCTGCGGTGACAATTTGGACGTCAACTTTCCACACCTGTGATCCAACTGCCTCTGTTTTGAAGGGGCAGGTGGTAACGCAAGGAATAAAAGCATTCAGTGAAAAGACCCAGATTTAAGTCCCAGCTCTGCTACTTAGCAGCTAGGTGACTTTGAGCAAATCACTTGCCTCTCTGGGAAAGAGTTCCTTCATCCCTAAAATAAGGATAATTATTCTTGCCTTGTCATTGGGATTCCACAAAATCAATACATGAGAAAGTATCTCACCTAGCCTGAAGTGGTGGTCAGTGACATCTGTAGGGTTTGAACTTGGTTCTATGGCTTTGCTAGACTTTTTTCTTGACCCTCAGCCTCAGGGCCGAGAAGTTTATTTGTAGTCATCCTGTCAGCATCCAAAACAAGAAGATAAGGAAGAATAGAAAACAGAAATGAAGAAGGATTGGCTCCTTGGGAGAAAAGGTTCCTTATCCAGTTGGACCAGAGGCGGAGCTAAGGGTCAGCATTAGGGAAAATGATCACACACCATCTCCGAGACACACACACACACACGCTCCATATGCTGAGCATGGTACTAGGGACAAATTAAGAGGAAAAACTCAGTTTATTTTTGCCACATAAAATTTAATGAAGTTCTCGCCTTTAAGGGAGACATTTGTGTCCGATTTTATGCCCATGCACACTATTAAACATGTGTTGGCTTTGATGGGCTCCATGTCACTGGCTGAGCTACCCTAAGAATTGGGGAGAGGACGGGCTGATTGCCATGACTCCTCTCTCTCGAAGAAACCCTGTTCTTCCCTGCCTCCTTCAGAGATGCTAAACCATGAACCCCTTAGCCCCTTGGACCAAGAGCCATTTTGGGGTGCTCATCCTGCCTGCTTTCAGCCAGAAAAAACAAGGTGCCTGTCCCCACTCGTCTGGGAAGGAGTTTCAGTCTCTTTCAAAAATCCAGCTTTCAAGATTGTATGATTGTATGATTCCACTTACACGAGGTAACTAGAATAGGCAAATTCATGCAGACAGAAAGTAGAATGTTGGTTACCAGGGGTGAAGGGGAGGTGGGGGTGGGGAGCTATCGTTTAATGGGTCAGAAGTTCTGTTTGGGGTGATGAGAGGTTCTGGAGCTGGACAACGATGAAGGTTGCACAGCAATGAGAATGTACTTCATACTAATGAATTCTACACTTAAAAGTGATGAAAACAGTAAGTGCTTAAAACAATTTTAATAAACTTTAAACTATACATATGGAATACATGTCTGCGATCCGGTGATTGGGATAGTTCTCGATATCTCCTTAACTGTTTCAGCATAATAGCTTGGTGAATTGGCAATGAGGAATCGTCCTCAGCTGGCCAACTTCAGTTCCTCTCTGGGGACCTGCATTTGGAAGGATCCTGAAGGGACACAATTTTTAATTCCTCCTCTTGAATGTCTAAAACCCTGCCAACGGGGCTGGCAAAATGTCGAGCTGGGCCATTCCCCTTCCGGAGCCGGGACTCCCTGGCAGGTCCTGGATCACAGACAACCCGACCCTGCAGTCCTGTTCCAAGCTTCTGTGTCCAAAAATGACCTGCAGGCTCCTCAGGATCCAGTTAGGTAACCAGAACAGATTCAATAAACTGGCGATATGGATTTAACAGCTTAACAGGCTGCCGCTCCCAGAAAACATATTTGCATTTTCACTGGGTTTTCTGAAGACAATAGTTTAAATCAAAGGAGCAAATACAAATCCATTCCTTCAACAAATATTTACTGCTTATGGGACACACAGTTACAGAATACTTTTCCTCCCAAGGAGGCACAGGTCACATGTCCCAGGTAGCTGCGGTTAAGCTTAACTTAACCTGCCCCAGTGAAAAGAACAGAACGCTGGTCCGCCGCAGAGAGCCAAGGGCACCTCCCTGTTTCATGGGACAGAATTGTCCAGGGCCACTCACCGGGCCCCGGGTCTCCCTTTCAGAACCAGTGCTGCAGTAGGACCGGCTTGTGGTTGCAAGACACCCTCAGGGCCCACGATCACCAGGAACGTTTGAAAGACGAGGTTTATTGCTCACAAGTCCTGAAAGGTACACAGCAAACCTGGGGCCGCACAGCAAGGTCACAACTGGGGCGGCAGGGGGAAAGGGGTTCTGCTTTTATTGGGGCTAAGGGTAGGGCCTAGGGTTTCACAGGTCCACTCTTAACTGGTGAATTTAAAATTTAAGAGCTGGAATTAAAGCTTGGGAGGAAAAAGGGGGGCGGGGGAAATTGACCAACAGTCAATTTTCAGACAAAGATCTCCGAAACAAGGAGCTGCAGGGCAGGAAGGGCAGGAAGGGCCGGGGAGCAGGCGGCCTGGTTTCTTATCTAGGCCTCTGGCTGGCAATGTGTTTGTTTGCGGTGGCCATCTTTGAAGTGGACGCCTGACCATCAAAGCTTAAGTCAGGCACGTAAGGGAGGGTCCCCTGTTTATAAAGGAGATTCTTGGATTGCGTTCTCTCTGGAGGTCTTTTCAATTCTAAATCATAACGATCATGCTAAGTATATCTGCCAGCTCAGCTCCGGCCACACTAGCCTCTCAGATTACTACACACTCGAGCCACATTCCAAACACAGGGCTTGGTAAGGAACTAACACGGCCTTGCCACCCAGCTAATCACATAGGTCACCTGAACAAGGGCCAGGCCAAGGCACCGTTCACCCTTCGTGCTTGCGGTTATTGGATTACCCCCCACGTTGCCGGCTAAATTCCTTCACTGAAAGCTGGACTTTTGAAAGAGGCTGAAACTCCTTCCCAGATGAACGGGGACAGGCACCTTGTTTTTCCTGGCTGAAAGCAGGCAGGATGAGCACCCCAAAATGGCTCCTGGTCCAAGGGGCTACGGGGTTCATGGTTTAGCATCCCTGAAGGAGGCAGGGAAGAACAGGATTTCTGTGAGAGACGGGAGTCATGGCAGTCAGCCCCTCCTCTCCCCAGCTCTTGGGGAAGCTCAGCCATTCTTGCCCGGAACTCTAGCACGAAGGGGTGAAGGTGCTCTAGAGGAAGCATGGAAGGAAGGACTGAAGGGGAACCTTGGGCTCAGGGCCAGACTCCCACTGCCTCCTCCAGTGACTGAATAACCCCATCGAGAGCAGAGGGGCAGCTGCCTGCCCCTAAGCACTTGCGGTGGGTCACTCACGCGTTGTGCACTGTATAGGCATTATCTCATTTAATTTTCCAGTGACACAGAAACTATTGTCTCTTTATCGATGAGACTGAGACTCAGGGGCATAGGTTGACCATGCACCAAAACCATATTGTAGCTCTTCTGGGCTCTCTTCATAACTAACATTTTTAAAAGGCTCCACTCATGGAATGTCTTCTGGCCACAGTCCAGGAAGTATTCCTCAGTTTCCCAGTTAGAGGTAGGTACCTCTTCACGGTCCCCCAACCTGGGATGGCACTTGCCCCAGCCTCTGTCCTTCTTAAAGCAGATGCAAACACCCTTGGTGCCCCTCTGGACTGCAGGCACATTGGATGTCAGGCTATCACCTTGTCCAGTGTAGATTGGATCCCAGCTCAACTGAGCCTGGGGCTGGAGCCGGACACCCATGAAACCATGTGGCATGACACAAAAGAAAACCATAAGAACATGGGATGTTTCACAGGGTGTTCCTTCCCAGCGGTGCTGACATTGAAAAGACCACCAGGTACCCTGTCCCCAGCCTTCAGGCCCAAGGGACAGCAGGGCTGACTCTTGCCTCCTGCCTCCAACTAACACCAAGGCCAGACCTTGCAGTGGATAAGGCCCATGTATTTTCTTGGTCTTATGGAGACATTTGTCTTGAAAATATCCAACAGCTGTGCATGCCACAGTTGATTGTACATTAATCACGCATCACAGGGGAAAGTGCCACTGTTGCTTCCAAATCTTCTGCTAATACACAGACGGGCACCCAGTCTCTGAGCTGCTGGGGAACAGAAACAGGCCTCCAAATTCCAGCTGGCCCCACTCTGTGAAACCTCAGACATCTGGCTAGAAAGATTGGCAAATGTGCATCCCTTGGCTGTGGAGTGCATGATTATATAAGAGTTTGTGCACCATTTGACAAATGTTTGCTCGCTCCAGCCCAGCCATGGTCTCAATCCTTTTCCTTCTCCCTCTATTTTCTTTCAGTCTCTGCTCCACTTCTCTCCGTTTCTGTATCTTTCATAGTCTTTCTCTCTCTCCCCCACTTTTTCTCTCCCCCCAACTCTCTCTCCTCTCTCTCTCTCTCTCTCTCTCTCTGCCTCTCTCTGTCTCTCTCCCTCTCCCTCTCCTTCCAGTGCATGTTAAAAAGAATTAGACTCACAATATTCTTCTTTTTCAAGTTACAGCTTTCTCCACTGGCTGAAGGCCCAGTGTGCCAGGGACTTGGCAGGTACCACCATAAGCCTCCTAAGCACCCTGCAAGCCCAAGGAGCAGTGTTATCCCATCTGCAACTGAAGACACCAAAGCACATGGAAATTAAGTGATTTTCCTAAGTCACATGACTGGGAAGTGGCAGAGCCAGGATTCAAACCTTGATCTGCTTGCTTCTCTCATTAAACTTCCTTTTCTTTCCCACAATCCTATAGGGTCCTCCTGCAATTATTATTACCTGGGTCAGACTCCCAAAGCCCAGAAATGAAAAGTGACTCACCAGAGAGGTCAGGCCAGCTCAGGGCCAGGACAGGGGAAGTGGAGGAGGGAGGCTTGTCAGAGCAGGAGAAACCTGTGAGGAACATTATGCAGAAAGAAGCCATTTGTTGTGAAATGGTTAATTATTGCACTTGGGGGTAATCTATTATCAGGGAAATTAAGTGATTCCATTAGCCTCCTTTCACTTTCCAAAATATATCCGTCAGAGTGGGGCGAGGGGTAAAAAGAAGATGGAGCTTCTGTTTTGTTTTTCTGCCCATTGCCAAATAGAGGTCCAGGCTCCAGTTACCGAGGGGAAGGGAGCTGGTCCGGTCCCGCATGAGCTTCTCTGCTCCATGTGGCCCCTCTGCGGCTACATTTTCATATCAAAACAAAAAAACCCGCCCAGCTTGGGAAAATGGGGCAAGTGCCCAGTCAACGCAGAAAGAGACCAGAGGTCTGGGAGCTGGAGCCAGCTCTGCCACCAGCTGGCTCTGCGGCCTCGGGCAACTCAGTCCCCAGCTCATAAATGAGATTCTCCAAAGGTAACACCCCTTCCCCCTAACACCCCCCCAGCACCCACGGATTCCAGTTTCCGATAATCAGCGTGCCTTCACACAACGTTCGTCATATGAGAGGAGCTCCGTCGAAGGCAATGCCCTCCTTCCATCCTCGCCCCAGGTCCTGTTGCTGTCTGTATCTAACCGATGTAACTCTGAGCAAGCAAATGGTGGGGCCGGGACAGGAGCCCAGGCCTGAGCGCTCAGCCAGTGCTCTCAGCCAATGTCCTGCACTGTTGCCTCCTTCTGTTGGGTCTGGGGACACTCTACCTGCCCTTCAATCGCCCACATCACAGCAACATGAAACCCTGCCTCCCTGGATTGGGAGCAGATGAAGGCAAGACACTTTTGTTTGCTTCTGCTTTTTTTTAAGATTTTATTTATTTATTTTTAGAGAGAGGGGAAGGGAGGGAGAAAGAGAGGGGGAAAACACTGATGTGTGAGAGAAACATTGATCATTTGCCTGTTGCATGCCTCCAACCTGACCCACAAGCCAGGTGTGTGCCCTGACTGGGAATCGAACCAGCAACCCTTTGGGTCACAGGCCAGTACTCAGTCCACCGAGCCACACCAGCCAGGGCCTATTCTTTCCTTCTTTACAGTTGAACTAGCCCAGAGCCTACCAATGCTACTGTGCCTTATTGCTCTTTGCCTCCCTAGTGCTTGGCACTTAGCAGGTTCCCAATATGAATGCACTGATTACCCTGTAATAGGAAATTTCTTTGTTTAGCTGAATGGACAACCAGATCTTAACCAGGGAGAGGGAACTGCACCTTTTTCATGGAAAATCTAAATATCTGGAGAGAAAACAGCAGAGGACAGTCTAGTGATTCCAGTGGGGAGCACATTATGTTCCTCTGAATAAGAGCTCCAATTTCCTCAGCATCTCCCCTGTGTCTCCACAGAGATAAATGCTGATCAGGGTTCCGGGGGCCATGGGCCACGGGAATCTGCTTCTCCCAGACGCCCAGCTGGGGCCATGTCCCCAAGCAGCTGCAGTCTTTCTCCCAGCACAGGATCCTGGTCACTTCCTCATCTATGACCTGATAACCAAGCAGCTCCACTCAGGCCCTGAAGTTGGGGGCAGGAGCTGCAGGGAACCTGTATCAGCCACTGGCAGGCCTGGGCATCATGTAAAATCATCTGAGACATGCAGGACCAGGGTTTTAGGGTACTTTATGGTCCAAGCAGGCACCAAGCTCAAAGCCAAAGGGGCCCACCTCTGCCATCCATGGAGGCCCCAAGGTGTGTGGTGACCATTACCAAGGGATTATCCCAGCTCCCTAGACACATGAGACTTCCCTGCCAAGTACAGTGTCTGACCCCACCCCCACCCACCACCAGTGTTCCCAGTGTTCACTCAAGGATCCACAGCTGGAAGGAACACATACCCTGGACACACAGTCTGCGTGCTTTGCAGGGTTCTTTTTTTACACCAATAAATAGCTTCGGTTACCGTCAACCACTCAAACTGGTTGACGTGCCTTCCAGGAGAGCCCATGAACACAGATTGGGCAGGAGATCCAGGTGCCTGACCCAAGTTCTGCACATCCTTGTCCCCACTCTCCTGGCATGGGGTGAGGGGGTATAGACATTCCTATCTCTTGCTGGATGGCTGCCTGTATCCCTTATCGATATCTGCTATGAACTAGCTAGGTAATGTCAAGCAAGTCCCCCAGAGCAGTGTGGTTAGTGTGCTCTCTTTAACGTGCTCAAACTTCAGTGCGCTCACAAACAGCCTGGGAAGCTGGTTCAAACACAGACTTTGATGTAGTAGGACTGCAGAGGGGCCCGAAAGTCTACCTTTCTAATATTCTCTCAGGTGATACTGATGCTGTTGGTCTGAAGATCACGCTCTGGGTAACAACACCCTAAACTCTCTCAGCCTCATTTCATCTGTAAAATGGGGCTCATACTAGCTACCTCACAGGATCATTGGGGATTAAATGTTGTAACATATATGAAGCACCCAGCAAAGTGTCTGGCACATAGTGGGGCACATAATAAACATGAGTTTTGCTTTCCTGCACACCCATACCTTTCTAGCTGAGCCCTGCGATGGTGATTCTTGACCTTGTGTGGCTGATAGACCCCCTCTGAAAACCAATGAAAACTAAAGGCTCTTTACCAGTCACGGCAGGCTAAGCTGTGCTGTGATAACACACAAGTCCAAAATCTCCATGGCTTAACACAACCAAATTGTACTGCCTGCTCCTGCTCCTGCTGCAGGTCCAGCACATAGCAAAGTCAGGGGCCTCTGCTTATGGCCTCATTCAGAGACCCAGACTTACAGGGGCTCCGTCTCAACATGCAAGTCCATGATCATCATGGCGGAAGAAAAGCACATGGTGAATCACACACTGGCTCTTACAGTGTCTGCCCAGATGTGACATATGTCACTTCCACTCACATTTCAGAGGCCAAAATAAGTCTAGGGCAGCCCCTGATTTTGAAGGGGGTGGTCCTACTGTGTGCCCAGGAGATGGAAAGCTAGAAGTATTGGTGAGGAAAATTAATGATTACCACCAACCTACTTCCCAGGGGAAAAAATGCTGCATAGAACCTTGCCCCTAAATCCAGGAGGTCCACAGACCCCGCCCCCAAGCCTGGTCTACACTTTACAGTTTCTGAGCAGTCAGAGGAGACTGGGAAGAAGTCGTGCTCATTCAATTCAATAAGTGTTGATTGAGCACCTGCTACCTGAGGAACCAGACAGAACAGGCCCGTGCTCCCACAGGTTTTATATTCTAGAGGAAGTAAACCTGGTTGAGTGGGTCCCTGGTCAACAGACCTTGTCATTTTCCAGTGACCACCACACCCAGTGGAAAAGGATGTGAACGAGCCCATTGACCGAAGCACATCCTGCTTCCTACCAAAACAGGCCAGGCCAAACACAAAGAATAACAGGGCCGTGTTTCAGAAAAGGGTGTCTTCTCACCCACCGTGTCTGCTGCTGACCCTGCTTGCCCTCTGATTCTCTCTCCTGCCCCTGTGGAAAGAGGAGAAGAACGCTTGGGCAGCAAGGTTTCGTACTGGTCTTGGGCGCCGGCCTCCTTCTGACTTGTGTGCTTTTCAGGGGTCTTGTTTGAGTTGGGTGGCCCTCCAGAGACCTGCTCTGGTTTCCCGCGTATTGTACACAACAAAGGAGAGCCTGAGTAGCACTGGGTAAGGTCGATAAGTCTATCCCGCATGCAGACAAGAGGTTTAAATCCCACCGAGCAGTGAATGATGCAGACTTGGAGGCCAACGCCACTTCCAGCACCTACACACCCAGGTAACAGTCCCCAGGCAGACAGGGCTGAGTGACATCCTAGCTCTGCCATATAAAAAGCTGTGTGATCTTGGACAAGTCCCTTATTCCTTAAAGCTTCAGTTTCCTCCTAGTACCCACTTCCTAAGGTGGTGGTAAGAATGCATCTAGCCATGGCCTGTGTGGCTCAGTTGGTTAGAACGTCGGCCCATAAACCAGAAGGTCATGGGTTTGATCCCCAGCCAGGGCGCATACAAGAAGGCAACCAATAGAGGTTTCTCTTTCACATCAATGTTTCTCTTTCTCATCGATGTTTCTCTGTTTCTCTCGCTCTCTTCCTTTCTCTCTCAAATAAGTTTTTTTAAATGTCTTTGGGTAAGGATTTTTCGAAGTTTTAAAAATAATAAATGGATAAATCATTTGCATTAATTTATTTGTTTATTTATTTATTTAAAAGAATATATAGAGAGAGCACTTAGCGTAGTGTCTGGCATGTGGAAGAGCTCAATCAAATTTAGCTGTTTGCACAGAGTTGGGTTTGAAAAGTATCCACATGGAGGGCAGGAAGCTAGGACCCCCATGTTCTCTCACACACCTTCCAAAAGGAAAAGAGCCACAATCCCACAGCCCTGCCCTAAGACACTTGGGGAGCTCCTCCATCACACACGTGCGCCCCTCACACTCTCAGAGACTGAGGTGTCTGATCCCCACGAGCTTCTCTCGCACACCACACACAGAGCAAACCTATCCACACTGTCGAGTTCCTGACTGCTCTCATAGTGGCCACAGGTGGAAACTCCCCGTTGGATTAGGAAGGAGGGAGGTGGCAGGGACAGAAGGCAGAGCTCTAAAACATTCCCACTCCGAAGCCCAGCCGAGCCCAGGCACTCACTCAGCACCACCACGGAAGTCTCACCTCCTCGGCACCGGTGAGAGAGCACAGCAGAGGAAAGGTGACAGTCTGGTCTGACCTTGCAGAGAGGCAACCCAGCCAGCAAGACAGGCTGTTGGAACAAACAGACCGGGGTGGCCCAGCACCCAAGTCATCGGCCAGGGCCAGGATAGTTCCAGGAACTGGAGCTAGAAAGCTGCGGGAACAAGTCCCAGGAGCCAGAGAAAACACAGTGAGAGAAAAGCAGAGCAGTTCAAAGTAAGCAATCACAAGACCACTTCCCCATAGTACGTAGGTTTGTTGTTGTTTTTCCTTAAAAACCCTGCACAGAACCACCCTGATGGGAACCTGCCTGAGCTGGGAACAGGCCTCAGCTTGACTGCTTCCCTCCCTCGCTCCTGAGGGTCCCTGCTTTCAATACACTCCTTGCTTTGCTATTAGCTCACTGCCTTCTTGTGGTTCCTCAGCAGCTCCGATCTCACAAAAGGGATCTTTTTTTCACTCTTCAACTCACACTACCCGTGCCATCTAGGATACAGGCAGGTCCTGATTATTGGTTCAGCCTGGGGACCAGACAGTGCAATAATACAGTTGTTTAACTTGTCCAAGGCTACTTGTATCAGTCAGAGTTCTCAAAAAAAAAACCAGAACCAATGGGATATATGTGAAGTGGGGGGCAGGGAGGGAGAGAGAATTAGATTTGTTGAGACACAGAGATTTTTATGGAATTTGCTCATGTGATTGTCAGGCCTGGAAAGTCCAAAGTCTGCAGGGTAGGCAGGGACACCGGAGTCCCAGTGGAGAGGTGACGTTGCGGGCTGAGTGTGAAGGCAGCCTGAAGGCAGAAATCCATCCTTTTCTATCAAGGAGGTGTTAGTCATTTCATTAAGGGTTTCAGGTGATAGGGTGAGGCCCAGCCACACTATACAGGGTAATCAACCTGCTTTACTCAAAATCTATTGATTTACATGCTCATCTCATCTAAAAAAATGAAACCCTTCGTAGAAACATCTAGAATAATGTTGGACCAAATACATGGGTCCTTCAGCCTAGCCAATTGATCCATAAAATTAACCATCACACTATCATTCTGACAAAATGTGCCTCCTGAGGGAAGGGCCTGTGCAAGACGCAGACAAGCCACAGGACAATGTCAATGAGAGCAGAGCAGGGCTGTGACTACCAAACTTGAATGTGACCCTAAGGCAGCATCAAGGGACATGTTTCCCTCCAGGGAGGCTAGATCAGAGCTTCTCTGATGGTCACGTGCATGTGAGTCACCTGGGTTCCTGGATGGGGGCCTGAGACTCAGCATTTCTCACAAGGCTCCAGCGACTGCCTGCTGCTGGTCTACAGGCCACACTTTGGGTAGCAGGTGGAGGGGTTAAGAGCACAGGCCCTGGGTTTAGACTCCCAGGTGCTGTCCCAGCCCTGCCTCTGTCACTTGCCATAGAACCCTGAGTAAGGGAATCTCAGTGTCCCATCCATAAAGTGTGTGTGTGTTGGGGGGGAGGATTAATAATAATATTGACTTCAAAAGGTCACTGTGAAATCAAAGAGTAAATGGACATGAAGTATAGTGGGCATAGGGTCCAAGCTCAATAAAAACTCTTGGCTATTACCGTTAATATGCATATACCAGATTTTTAAAGAGTTCACAGTAACAGATCAATAAATCTTATAGCCACTGGTCAGCATAGTGAAAGGACCTAGACATAAAAACCCAGGGAAAAGAGTTACTTAAACTGAGAACATTCTCCCTGGAGTATAGATGTAGGAAGGAGGCTGAGGGGCGTGGAGGCAGGAAAAGAAATGGCAAAGGGCCCTCTACACGTACTTGAACTAGAGTGTTCATGGCACTGCAATGAGAATTACCCTGCAAGGCCCCGTAAATCTACAAAGGCTGACACACGAAATTTCCTGGGTGGTCAAAATGGGATCACCAACAGAACTTGGGGGTCATCGAAGCTGTCAGTGAAGCAAGCTGTGTGGACTGAATTATCCACCCACCACCAAGCCAGGCCAACAAGCTGTGCCACCACCCTTTAGCCAGAGGCCATGAGGCCATGCCACAAATTCATGTGACAATTCCCCAGATCCTCCAAGTACTTACAGAACTGGGAGCAGCTCACATAGGGGGCTGTCCCCAGGAATGGTCTCCAACACGCAGGCCAGGCACTGCAGCCCTGCTGTCCCGGGGCCTCTCCTGGGGGACACTTGGCACATTGCAAACTTAGTCATGACGCATCAGACAATTTATTCAGATTTCTTTCATTCCATTATCAGGCCCTTTGGGAGCCAAATGGGAAAAAGAATCAGTACATGTCGCTGGCCAGAGAAGCAGCAGTGTCCAAACAGCCTGCCATTCATGAAAATGCTGGTTCATCCTCCCGCACCTCCCAGACCAGGGCTGCATGTTGCCAGGACAGTGAGACGCAAGCCTGATGGCCAGCAGATGCAGATGCAGTGCCTGGAGGTACTGCATCCACTTCGTGACTCAGGGGCACCATCCTGGAGGCAGAGCTGCGAGAACCTCAGAGTAGGCAGTGCTGGAGCTCAGGGGACCTCCCGTCTCGGGACTCATCATGAGGAACAGTAGATCCCTTTGCTTCCCAGGCCCATCCACTCGGACTTTTGTTACTGTAGCTGGGAGCCTTCTATGAGATTCAGGGACCCATCTCCTCTCCTCTCCCCACATCATGCTCAACTAACATCTAGAGCCATTCCAAACTAGCATTGCCGAATAAAACTAAGGTAAGCAAATGAAAATACAGGCTACCCAGTTAAAACTAAACTTCAGTAAAGTGCTTTTCTAGTATAAGTATGTCCTGTATTATATTTGGGACATACTTATCCCCCCAAAATTATTCATTGTTTAGCTAAAATTGAAATGCCCTAGATGTTATCTGGCACCCTACTCCGAATCCCTCATTTCTCTCGCCCAGTAGTCGCCTCTGCCCCCAAATGGTTTCACCATGCCGAGGAGCTTCTGGCATGGTGTCGATATGCCTCCTATGGCAGCCCGGAGTGGTTCACAGAGCCCCATGACCACCCTGCACCCCTCTCAGGGCGGTGGGGTCAGGGCCCTGCCAGGCCCTGACCAATAGTAAAGAAGGAAATGAAGAGGAAGGGAGACCAAATGTCATCTTGATGGCAGAGAAAGTGGATTTGGGGGAATGTGCAAGCACCTGGGCCTCCAAGTACTGAACCTCCAGATTAGAGAAGTCCCCCACCGAGTCCCAGGCAGCCTGGGCACTCCCAGTCCCACTGAGGGCAGGACAGGGATGCAGGAGGGGGCTGCCGTCACCCAAACTCACCCTGTGACCAAGAACGATGGGGACTCATGCAAGAAAAAGCGGTGAAGGCTCCCACAACCTGTTTCTTTCCCCACACGCACCCACCAGCTACACCATTCAGTCCGCTTCCCTGCCCGCTTCCCCGCCTCCTTAGGAAAAGAGAGAGCTCTGGGCTAAGGAATGGCCTCCACATGGAAGGATCAACCAAGTGGCTTGACCCTGTCCTCATGGGCAGCACATGGGGGCCTCACCACACCTGCCAGCCACAGGTGCCTCACAAAATGACAAGGCCTAGGTCATGGAGTTACTAGTCAACACCAGCCCTGGCCAACAAACGGAGATCACCCCTAACCTCTCTTTGCGTGAGTTTCCTCATCTGTAAAATGGGAGGAAAGCACCCACCTGAGGCTCACCCGTGGCTTTGCCTGCAGCACGCCCACCCAGCACACAGAGCGCTCAGCATGGGCTCTGCCCAGGAGGAGAAGTGGGGGTGACTAGGCAAGCATGCAGCTCTTGAAGGAGGCAGGAAAAGAGGAAGGAAGGTGGGGTGAGCTGAGTTAGTGTGGATTGATACATGGAGGGCAGCTGGGGTTTGGCCATTGAAAGAAGGAAGAGGCACAAACACGAGTGGGGCCGGACTGGCCTCCAGGTGCAAGTGAGCTCAGGGTGGAAGCAGTGCCCTCCAGGGTGCAGGGCAATAGAGCAGGGGAAGCCCTCTGTCCCCATCACACCCTCAGAAGTGACGGTTCTGACGAGCTGGGGGTACAGGCAGGCTGTGGCTCACAGGCAGGCTGTGGCTCGGAGCGTGGCTCCAGGCCCAGCCACAGCAGGGAGGCTCAGGGGACCCAACGAGAAGCCACAGTAAACCAACAGCAGAGAGAACGAGGGAGGATAAAGGACAGCTGGACCCTCAGAAACCCAGAGGTCACGCTGGATTCCAAACATAGGCATTCATTCACTGGATCACTCAGACACGCCTTCATTCATTCGTTCAGCCACATTGATTGCCTCATTTGCCCTGGGCCCTGTGCTAAGCACTGGGGTGTAAGGGGGAATGCAAGAGCCATGGCCCTGCCTTCACAGAACTTTCTTACACTGGGAGAAATGGACCCCTAAAAAGACATGAAATAATTGCACATTGTGAAAAGTTCTGCGAAGGAAACGTGAGAGCTTAAGAGAAGAATTGTAGGGAGTCCAGCTTCAGAAAGGGGATCAAGAAGTCCTCACTGAAGTGGTGACATGTTCTAGGATCTAGTGGATGGGAAAGAGCCAGCTCTGGGAAGAGCTTTTCAGGCAGAAGGTGCAGCAAATGCCAAAGCCCTGAGGTGGGGGAGGGCAGGAGGATTTGGGGCAGTGGGACCAACACCCAGCCCTGCTGCCCGTGAGGCTACAGTGCCTCCTCCATGCCCCACTCTGGTGAGGAATGGGTTGGCCTGAGCTGGGATGACAGCTGCTGGGTGGAGGACAGGGAGTGGAGTCAGGAGGCGTGGTCGGGGCGACAGCTCCTGACGCCCCACTCATTGAGTGAGGCTTAGAAAGGCAAGTGGAAAGCATGGCAGGGCAAAGTGGTCCTGGATGCCTACCCATGAGGCCAAAGCATGGGTAGGCTCCCTGAGGGCTGAAGGCATCTGGAAGGCTTCCTGGAGAAACCTCATGGAAGGGCCCATTTGAACAGGCTGAGGGTGTCCAAGGATGCAAATGACAGGAGACAGGAGTGAGGCCTGGCTGTTCGTGGGGCAGAGAAGAAATTTTCAGTGCCCCAGGTGCACTGCGGGGCTACAATGATGTCACAGGGGGAGTTTTCGTGGTAGTTGTTGGAATGGAGGAAAAAGGAGAAGAAAAACCACAACAGGGGGGTGTTGGCTGCCCACCCATCTGCCAACCCTCTTTCCCCTCCATGGGCAAACCCATGTTCACACTGGGACAGCCACCCTATACACACACACACACACACACACACACACCATGGACTTGGAAGGAATCGAAACCTCCAGACCAAGGGGTTGGCCCCAGTTGGCTTAAACCAATCAACACATTCCATCCCTGGCCAGAGTCATCGGTCCCTGGGAGCACATGTGCCTGAAGCCCATCCAATCAGAAGGATCCTCCAGACTCTGACTCGGGGCTGTGAGCCCAGCTGTGAAGCCCAAGGCAGCTGGCAATCCCTGTGCAACCAGAACAGGGAGATGGAAAAGACCCAGGTCCCTGGTGATATCATCAAGGCCCTGGATCAACAAATCCAGCAAACTACCCACCTCTGGGCTTTATGGTTACAGGACTCAAACATCACCTTTTATAATTAAACTAGTTCAGGCTGGGTGTCCTATTCCTTACAATGACATAAAAGGTGTTGCAAATCCAGTATTACTGGGCACTGAATTAAGCTCTGGATACACATTCATGCAGGGAATTATCACTCTCACTTCACAGAAGGGAAACCTCAGAGAAATGCAGTAACCTACCCAAGGTCACACAGCTGAAAGTGGCTAAGCTGGCTCCAGCCTGAGCCTGGGCCTGGGATATCTACGCAACGAGTCCTTCAGTCCCCTTACAGCCAGTCTCTAGGGACTCTGGAACCAAGGGCCTGAAGCCACCTCAAACCAGAGCTCTGACACAGGCACTGTTGAGGCAATTCCAAGGGGAATACTCCAAGGGCTCCAAGCCTCATTCAGGAAACGTTGGACAGGACAGATGCTCACCTATGCTTTGGGCTGGCAGAGACCTGGGTTCCAATCCTGACACCCCACTTAGTGGCTATGAGACCTTGAGTGAGTTACTTCCCCTTCCTGAGGCTTAGTTTCCCCATGTGTGAAGTGAGGGTTGAAAAATGTCTCTGTTATTTCATCTACTACTTACTTTAAGATACTTTCGCATAGACAACATGGAGTGCATGTATATATGTACATAGATTTATTTTCATCTTCAACCTAAAATAAGGCACGAATTAATAACTACAGTTTCCTATCAGAAGTCCACACTCCAGAAGGTGTTACCAAGAGCTTCAAATATCCTTAGCTAAGTTCTCGCCATAGGGTCTGCAGCCTAAGCTACTGGAGGCAGACACATGTGCAGTGGCTGAAATGACGGGATGAAGAGGCGGGGCTGGCGGGAAGGTCGTCCAGCATTCTGACCTTCCCACAAACAGGTTTCAAGACATGGCCATTCCGATGTGCTCACACTTAGTCATGAAGATATTTTGATGAAGATAAGAATAATATAAAAAATAGTTAGTTTGTTGTACCTGGTACATAGTAAACAAAATAATGTTAGCTGAGTTCTTTATGTAGATGTTCTCGTAATTGAATATCTTATAAAATATATAATGGGAAAGTGAAGCTTAAAAACTTAAGGAATTTGCCCAAATTCAAGGAGTAAATGGCAATGCAAATGGAAAGCAGGCAGTCTCGTTCCGGAGCCTGTACTCCCAACCACTGGTTTATACAACAGCAACAGCATCAAGGGGGAGATACAGGCGTAGACAATCAGATTCTAAAACTCATATAGAAAAATTAGAAAAAAACAAAACATCCATAGACGTTCTAAAAAGGAAAAGCTATTAAAAAGGACATGCTATCTATTCCCAGTGATTAAGTCAGAGCATCACTGCATACATGCAGACAAATGTCCCAGCAGAACAGAACAACAGTGTGAGAAACAGACGCAGCTACGTACGGAATTGAGTGTGTGGTCATCGTGCCACCGCAGGTCACTGAGGGAAACAAGAATGGATCGATAAATGGTACAGGGCCACCTGGGTGACCATCTGGAGAAAAACTAAGTTGGACCCATCCCCCACATCATACACTAGAATAAACTCCAAATGGATCGAAGGTTTAAAACTAAAAATAGAAACCATAAAATTACTGGAAGAAAAGCACAGAATTTCTAGGTAGCCATGGGTAGACATTCTCTCACCAAGATTCAAATTCAGAAAAAAATGGATCAATCGACTAATAAAATTTAACACATGCGTGGAAAAAATAAGCAATAAAAATTTGAAAGGAAATATGTATAACCCATATCCCAGATTAAAGGCTAATCTACTATGTGTAAATTTAACACAAATGATGTAAGTAGACAGTTCATAGCTAAGGAAACATACATGACCCTTAAATACATGAAAAGATGCTCAACCTCATTCATAATTTTTAAAAATGCAAATGAAAACTGCTCTGAGCTCTGACCAGTGAGGCTCAGTTGATTGGGCATCATCCCACAAAGCAAAAGGTCAATTTTTCAGTCAGGGCACATGCCTGGGTTGTGGGTTGAGTCCCCGGTCAGGGCATGTACAAGAGGTAACTAATCAATGTTTCTCTTTCACATAGATGTTTCTCTCCCTCTCTTCCCCCGCCTTTCTCTTCTCTCTAAAAGTAAATAAATAAAATCTTTTTTAAAAAACTGCACTGAAATAATGTTGTCTACCTAGCAAGTTGGCCAAAAGCCAAACATTTAACTATCTGCTCTGTTGGCGAGCCTGTGGGGAGACAAGATCCCTCATCCGTCACTTGTGGGGCCAGACCAGTAGAGGGTGATTTGGCAAAATCTACCAAAATTACAAATGCGTATACCCCTTAACCCAGCGATGCCATTCCTGGAAACTCATCCTCCAGACAGACTTGCGCACATAGGGAGTGAGGGTTACAGGGTTATTCACTGAAGCATAATTCCTTATAGCAGAAGACGACAGGAGACAGCCAAACAGTCACCAGTCAGGACTGGCTACGTAAGTTATGGTGCGTCCACCCTCTAAAGAGCGCACTGTCCAGCTGTCTGAAAGAAGACGCGAGAAGCATGAGGAAGCTCCTTGCGCGCTGATACAGAGAGAACTCCAATGTGCATAGTGCCTCAGGGGAAGTGTCGAACATGGTTTATGATAAACGATTTTTGGTGTAAGACATTGGGCGGATCATTTTTTTTAACTTACTTGTATTTTCAAAGGAAACAAAAACATAAAAGAAATGAACAAAAATGTTACCTGTTAAGGACAGGGGACTGAGGTAGAGGGGGAGGTGTCACTCCTCACCTTTCCTTTTCTCCATGTCAGTGTATTAGCTATTCAAGAAATTAAATTTTAATACATTTTGATATATTTTCAATTTTTATCATGGTTTACCAAGCACAATGTGAAAACAGACAACCTCTTCTCCACCTTCCCTGACCCCACCTCCTTCAGCCTCCTCCCATCCCAGACCCTGGCATGAGGCTCAGGGACCATTTAAGCAAAAAACATGAGGGTCAAAGATAAGTGCTTGGTGTATTTCCTGGAAATTAAAAAAATGCAATTTTGCATTTTGTTGAGACTGTATGAAATTGTGCCACAGCCAGTCACCGGTAGGAAACTGAAGAGACCACCCAAGTACAGAATCTAAAGCCCCCACCCGAGCTCTGCCTCACCACACTGGTGGTTCTCGGGCCCGGGCATGCCTTAGAATCACCTGGGAAGCTTGAAAAACAGTCCTGATGCCGGACCCAACACCAAACCAGTCAGATCAGCTGGACTCGCTGGGACAGCGCTCTCGCTGGCCTTGGTTGCAGTCATAATTGTGCATCTGGGCCAGGTATTTTCTGACTAGGGGCTCACAGTAGGCTCACAGTAAGCACATTAGGGCTCTTGGACAATAAGCTCATGGGTACAGAACCTGTGCTTACTTTGCTCACCATTGTGTCCCACTTGCCTAGCAAATGTTTGGTGCTCAATAAATATTAGATGGATGAATGAATGAATGAATGAATGAATGAATGAATGAATTCTGGGGCCTAGAGAAAAGAGTAGGGGGCAGGAAATAAGGCAACAGCTAGGCCAGAAGGGGGACCCTGCCAGGACCCCTCAATGAGACCCTCCTTGGCCCAGCCACCCACAGTGAAGGGTACAGGATACTTACTGGGCTGTGACAGGAACTTGTTTTCTCCAGGGAGCTGATCAATCCCACCATGGGTGAAGGAGATATTGACTGGAGACTCTGGCCAGGTTGCTGAGGGATTTCTGACTGACAGATGACCCTAAGTGCAGCTCAGAACAAGGAGTGAGGCTGGGTCCCTCAGCTCTGGACACCGTAACTGTGGGAGCCCCTAATGAGGCCCATGATGCACCTGGGGGAAACTGACCGAATGGCAAAATGCCACACAGTGGGTCCTGCCCCACGCTCTCGACCTTTCTCCTTAGAGTGGCAAAATGAAGTCCAGGAGAAATGTCTTCTGGGCTCAGCCCAGCCCTCCCCACTGTGCCATTCAGACTCTAGGCCTCACCTTCCTCATCTGTCAAATGAGGCATAATACCTGTGGCTTCAGCTTATTGTGGCAGGGCATGTGGGTGCTCAACAGAGGTCATTTGGAACGACTAAACCAGGTCCCATGACCCAGGCCAGCTAACACAACAGTGCCCAGGAAGTGGGAGGTGTGGCTCTGGCCTGCAGAAAGTATCCCCACACTTAGCATCCTCACTCTGATGCCTATTGCTTAGGGACTCACACAGTCCTAGAGACCCAGAGGGCAGGGACAGAAGACAAAAAGTTAGTAGGACACACCATTAAGGTGGACACAGGAGCCAAGTTTAAGCAAGTCACTTGCAAAGCCAAACCCCAAGGGCGTGTGGGGGCCAATGATCCACACAGTCAGAAGAACAAAGGAACCAGGGTGAGGTGTTCAGAGTATGGGCCCCCGGGGACTCCAGGAGTGGGCTCCAGGGGTGGTTTCTAGCATGTCACCTCCCTTGTTGCTGGCCAGCATCTAGGTCCCTTTCAGACTCAGCGCCTCCAACACACCCTGAGCACACCAACAACGATACAATGAATGAACATGAAGCAAAATGCCTGTGATCCAGGCACTGTTTGAGTGTGTTGTCTCTAAGCACTATTATCACCCCATTTGTCAGATGAGAACACCGAGGCACAGAGAAGCTAACAACCTTGCTTTAACCTTTAGGACCCTACATCCAATCCAATAGTCACTAATGACATGCTCCGGCTGAGCCCTGGAAGGTGGCTAGTTTGAACTGGGATGCACTGTAATTACAAAATACACTGCAGTTCAAAGTATGAGAAAAATGTAAAATAGCTCAATAATAATTTTATATTGATTATGAGTTGAAATAATACTTTGGATATATTGTATTTGATGAAGTGCATTATTGAAATTAATTTCACCTTTTCCTTCCATTTCTTTAATGTGGCTACTAGAGATTTTTAAGTTACATACATGGCTCTCATTATTTTTCTATTCAGACTGCGCTGCTGTGAGGGCTGTTAAGCGGAACAGGGCATGGCAACATGTGAGTCAGGCCAAACAGTATTTATGACTAAAACTCACTTCGCACAACTTTCTGACGTGTGTCTGTTCCCAAGGCACCATCGGGTTGTACCCACACTGTGCATTAGCCAACTCTCACTGTTGGGCTAGTCTGTCTCCTGAGCTCTGCAAGGGAAGGCCCTCGGAGTACATGCCACGGTGCAGTGCCAGGTGCTCAGCAGGGCCTCAGTCAGGACCGGCCCAGGATGATGTAGATGACCCAGCTGAAATCCTGGCCGCCTCCTTGGGGGAGAAGCTTCGAGGGTGGGACAGAGCCCTGGGAGGCCGTCCTGAGGCCGCAGCCCTCCCAGTCCTGTGGGGGCAGATGAAGGGAGCATCCAGGGACTCTTGTTAGTACCTGAGCTGCTCCTCTCCACTCACGCTTGGCTCCAAGGGGGTCTGTGGGACCTCTGCCCTCCCGGGCTACACCGCTCCAAGTCCACCTGCCCAGTTTTCTAATGGGAGGGTTGATGGATGGTGGCTCTGGGGTGTGGGCGGGGTCACCCTCCCTTCCTGCCCTTCCATTTAGAGGGACAGACTGTGAGTCTGCCACAGTCTACTCTTAGGAAAACTTACAGCCTCCGCCACCTCCAAAAGATCCCACACGTCACACAGACCGACGCACAGAATATGTCAGCAGGCCAGCCAGGGAAAGAACAATCAGCAAGCGGGACAGTGAGCACTCCACATTGTCCCCTACAGTGGCCAGCCCTGTGCCGAGCACAGGATGGGGCTTAGCCTCTCAGAGCTGAGGGTCTGGCTGAGGAGGAATGCAGCGGATTGTCGCCCCCCCCCCACCCCCGCCCCATCTGCATGGAGCTCCAGGCGTAGCGGCCCTTTGGGCAAGCACACGTCCCCAGTCCCTGCACTTGCTGTTTCTCCCTGGACCAGCCGCCCCACCTGACAAACTCCTGCTCTTCGCTTGAGCCACTGCTGGGGCCTCTCCTCCTGTAATACGGTCCCCGGCCTCCTTAGCAGCAACCTCTGTCCCACTGCCACGCCTGCTCCTGCCCCCAGCACGCCCAGCTCGGTGCCACTCTCTCTGCCCCGAGCTCAGCAGGGGAGGATTTGACACACAGCCCTGCCTGCAGAAGCCAGATCAGCTTTGATAGAAACAACATGAAATAGGCACTGTTGTGTCTTAACCTTCCCTTTTTTATTCCAAACACGAAACGGAGAAGTTTTATCAAGCACATGTAATCACCGTTCTTCCTCCTCATCTCTCGTTACAACGAGGGTGGTTTAAGCCGCGTCCTTGGCAGGCAGGAATAAATGGGAATAGAGATTCAAGTCACTGACAACACATCCTGAGTTCCTTCATCCTCATGTTTATTCAGTCCCTAAACCTCCACCCGGTCCCTTCCGTCTCTGAGCCAGGGACAGTGCCGCACTGCAGAATCTCACGTGCCCCCTCCCTGGGGAGGCCGATGGGCTAGTGGGGAAACAGTTTGCTGTGTCTTGAATGGTCATGTGTCCACTGAACAGGGAAACAAACAGAATTCTGGGGCAACGTGATGGAGGGCCTGATTCTGTCTGGAGGGATCGGGGAAGACTTCTCAGAGGAAGGGACGAATTAGCTGGGTCTTAAAGGATAAGAAGAAAGGGAGAAGGGTTCCAGGCAAAGAGGTGCAGAAGGGCACCGTGAACTCAGGACACAAGGAGAGACAGTTTTCCATGGCGACGTTACCAGGTGCGTGTGGAGGGGCAGCACTGATGAGACTCGGGAGGGAGGTTGGGTGCAGACTTTGAAGGGTCATGTGTGGCCACAGGCCACAGGGAGCCGTGGGTGTCTGTTTCGTAGGACGTTCACTCTGAAAGCTGAGTGGAGGCTAGACCATTCTAGAGAGTGTGGGAGGCTGTGCTGGGCACAGCGTATTGGAGCCCTAATGTAACAGGACTGACCTTTTATTTTAAAGGTCTGATGAGTACAGACCGGACAGGTAGGGGTGGGAAAATTTCATGTAATCTCTAAGTAGGGGTTCACACAGGTGCCGTCACTCCTCCCTTTCAGGCCTGGCTAATCAATCACAGCACCATCCTCATCCTATAATTGAGGAAACAAGTGGGGGTGGAAAGGCAGGCCCAGGATCCCACCAAGTTAGGAAGCAGCAGGGCCAAGACTGGAGTCTACAACCAGCTAGGGCAGGGACCCGTGAGGCAGCCTGGGGGCTCAGACAAACATGGGTGTGTACCCAGGTCTTCCCATGTACTGGCTGACCACCTGCAGTCATCTTCTCCGAGCCTCATTTTCCCCAGCTGTAAAACGGGGATAATAATATCCCTCCGCAAGTTGGGTGGAAGGGAATAATCAATGTCAAGTGTGAGTTCAGGGCCAGGAGTGTGGTAAGTGCTCATCAGTGATAACTTCGTAATATTAATAATAATAGTGTTTCTCACTGCTAATATGCCATCTCACTATACATCCTGCTCAGCCTACCTGGCGCCCTCACCTGCAGGGTCCCCATCTTTTCTATGTTTCAGCATGCTGCTGAGGAAGCTGGGTGAGAACTACTGATTCTTTAAACAGACATGGCACAGACAGGTGGGTGCCAGGTTTGAGTGTCCTGTATTGTGCCAGGTGGCCCGAGAAATGTCCTCGCCCTTTCAGCAGTGAAGGGTGATGAGAAAAGGCAGCTGAATAGGCTGTGGTCTGAGCAGCTATCATGTGGGTAATTGCTGGCATTTGTAGATCTGCGGGTTTGTAAGAAGGGAATTATCTTGGGACCTCAGTAATATTGGCAGGTGGGTAGCTGGGCAGCTGCCTGGAACTTCATCCATAGGGGACACAAAACCCCCCACTGAAGATTTATCATGAGGGGTAACATTTACCAGAGTGGATTTTGGGGGATGTCCTATGATGTTGGAAGGTTTGGGGGACAGCAAATGGCCACTGACACGTGTTCAGAACATAAGAGGGCCCCTCAACAGGGTGGCAACAACTCTCTAATGAGCGTTTGGTTTGCTGGGTACGTTTGGGGATAGACTGAGGACCACCATCTCAGGTCCTCCCTGATACCCTCTGAATTGAAGGGGAATTTGTAAGGGGGTCCAATTACCTGCCAGCCTGGGCCACCACATCCTTAGGCTGCTCTGCTCAGGCCTGGCAGAGCAGCACAGGCCTCGGGATTAAGGGGCTGCCGCCCTGGGCACCACGGAGAGCCCTCTGTGGAGATGTGGGAACCCTCTCCCCAGCAGAATCCCTCCAGCGAGTCTGGGCGGATGCAGGAAAGCTGTGAAGAGAGGAAAGTGGGGAGGTTCAGGGCATGCGATTTTCCTGCTTTCCTGTCATTCACTAAGAGTGTCGGGCCCCAGCTCCACTTCTCAGGGACAACAGCAACCTCCCTGCCACCTTGTAGGAGTGAGCAGTGCCTCCAAGCCTCTTACCTTCCCCAGGTTCTAGGAGGACCACCCTACTGGATGTCAGCTCCTTTCACCTGGACACTGCCCGAGATGGTGAGCTGAGGCCGCCAGGACAGCCAGCACGTGCTGAGCCCCTGCTGTGCGCCAAGTACCATGTCAGGCAGTTCCTGATTGCCACAGTCTTTAATCCTCCCGACAAGCCTGCAAAGTCGGTGTGAGAGTCCCCATTTCACAGAGGAGGAGCAACTCAGCCCTGAGTTGGCTGGGGTTGGAAAACAGCCTCTCATGGGTGTCCTGCTGCTCCGATGGCAATAGCAAGTGAAGTTTCTATTCTGTGCGGCTGGGCCTGCAGGGTCCTGGTGGGGTGTGCAGGGGTCCTTTCCTCTGCGGTTCAGGGGACTCAGGACTCACAGATGCCATCTGGTTTTAGGCGTGGAGAGCTGGGTCCATAAACCCACCCAGGTGATGGGCCTGTTAGAAACCAGCTGGGCTTTCAGATGAAGGGGAGGCACACAGATGTTTGTTCACAGTGAGAAAAGGGGGTGGGGCCCGCACAGGGGGAGGGCGTGGGACCCTTCACAGCACCTTGCAGCCTGTGCTACACCTGGTGATGGGGGGACACCACTGGCCAGTATCACATTTCTTCTGCTTTTTAGGGTGGAGCTGGGGAGGCTTGAGACGGAAAGAGAGGCCCTGGGCAAAGGTCAAGTTCAAAGAGGCGAGGAACAAAAGTCCAATGTGGCATTTGCTTGTCCCATTTGCTTGCCAAACGCCACAGGGTAGGTGACTGGCAGCCACAGCACAAAGCTCAGATCTTCCAATGAACTTGAGCCCTGCAGCCAGCCTGGAATCTCACTGGGGACGGTGGGCAGTGGTCAGGTAGAGTCTCACCTCTGTCCTAACCAGAAGCATAGCTGGCCTTCTTGGGCCAGATAAGGAATATGCTGCCCTGCCCCCTGCTCCCTCTGGAAACCCAACTAGCCGATTCCTTTTTTACGCCAGATTTTGAGACTCCCTCCTCTTTCTTCCCGTGAAAGTGGAAACTGGGAGGCAACACCTATGGCGGCAAGGCCTTGAAAATCGCTTTCAATTCCCAAGTGTGTGGAAGTGACAGGTTTGTGATGATTGCTGTGCGATTCTGCCACTTTGGAGGAAAATTAATCCCAAGGTAATTTCTTTTTTCGAGTGGTACTTTCTCAAGGTTGTAAACTTGGTTCTCCCCCAAAAACAGCCTTTATCTATTTTGAATGCTGCTTCTCAAGAGCTTTCCCACTGGACTTTCCTAGCCAGGGCGGCTTGGCAGAGACTAAATTCAATGTTAGGCTTCATTTTCCCGAGGCAAGAATGGCAAATATGCCTCATTTCAGGTACCACCTCAGATAAATGATGATGGCTACATGGAGCTCTGCTCTGGGGGCAAATATCTGTGGCCAAGGCCAGGCTCAGCGGGGCATAGCGCTGTAACTGATTAGCAATGTCTGCAATGGACAAGAGGAGGAGGAGGGGAGGTAGCTGCGTGAACCCCTATTCAGAGGGTTACATGAAATTTTCCCACCCCTGCCTATCCGGTCTGTGCTCATCGGACCTTTAAAATAAAAGGTCAGTCCTCTTCCATTAGGGCTCCAATATGCTGTGTCCAGCACAGCGTCCCCACACTCCAGAACGGTCTAGCCTCCACTCAGCTTCCTGAGTGAACGTCCTACAAAATAAACCCCACAGCTCCCCGTTGCCTATAACAACACACATGGCCCTTGAAAGTCTGCACCCAGCTTCCCTCCCGAGTCTCATCAGTGCTGCTCCTACATGTGCACCTCAGGGTGTCGGCATGTTGAACTTCCTCTCCCTGTGTCCTGAGTTCACAGCGCCCTTTTACATCCCCTTGCATCTGTGCATGCTGTTCCCTTTGCCTGGAACCTCTCTTCCTTTCTTCTTATCCTCTAAGTTCCAGCTAGCATGTCACTTCCCCTGCGGTCTTCCCTGGTCCCGCCAGACAGCATCGGCCCCTCCATCCTCTGTTCATTTCCCTATTATCGTTGTGGACACATACAGAGACCACCGAAGAAAAGTATTTCTGTAAACTGCAAAGGGCTGCAACCGCCGGGCATCTTCTGGCATTCCTATTAAATTAGAGAGAATTCCTCCAACGGAGAAAGTTACCCTCTCAGCCTCTCGAGTCCTGGGAGGCACTGTTCCTCCTCTTCTCCTTTCTCCTTGGAAACCCTTCTGAAATATACAAGGTCGGTGCTGAGGGCCAGTCATGCCAACCTCAGGGGCCTCGGACCTTAAGTTCTGATGTTCCCTCCTTCTCATCCCTCCATGATTCAAAGCAGTCACGTGCCTACAACACAAAGCCAGGTTACACAGGCCCCCGCATGGGGGGAAAGCTGGATTTTTCCCATGTGAACAAGTGACACAAGGTACGGAAATAGAAATGGACAGAGGAACTCCACCCCACTGCTGATTGGTCTCACTGAGCTAAAAAGGAGAACAGGGTTTTAAGACCCTGGCAAGATCAACAATGCACTGGCTTGTGGGGAGGAAAAGAGATGGTATTTTCTTGAGCTAAAGGGACTAAAAATAGTGTGAGGTTTTCCAAGAGGCTATAGTGGTACTTCAGGATGTGGCTACAAAGCGTTTATTTCAACAGCTATTGGCGCGCTCAAAGCTAAAGCCATTCACAGTGACTGACTGCTCTGCCAGCTCCTAGGAGCTAGTTGGAGAGATGCTACGCATCCCCATCTCCATGCATTTGCTAGTGCAGTGCCCCTTGCCCCCCACACTGAGTCAAGTCACCCACGCCCCCAAGTCCCAGCCACTCCTCTGAGCAGCGTTTCTCAAACTTTCCACCGAGGTACACCCAACAGCACAGGGGAGACTACAGTGGGGGTGGAGGGCTTAGGGAGGCCTGAGACTTGCCTATAGAGGCCACTAGAGGCATGAACTTCCCTCTGAATCTCAGTGGTATCTTGAGAACTCATAAAAATATCTCTCCACTCCAAAAAAGTCCCCATTTGTGTTAGTATTCAAAAATCGCCTTGCTCCCCAACCTCACGGTTCTATCGGCACTCCAAAAAGGAGTGTCATGTTTATCTTGTGACATCGAGAGCCCCCTGGCTCAACGCTGCCAGTGTGTGGCACCTCGCAGTGACAAAACCAAAGCCTCTGCTGAGGACCTCAGCCTCAGAGCAGCTCCAGCGTTAATTCATCCATCGATTCGTTCATGTACTCATTTAAAGTTCATTTACTGAGCTTTTTTTAAATGCCTAAACCCAGGGATGAAGCACAGGTGCGTCCCAGCCATCCACGAACCGTTTCATGGAAACAGAAGAATGGGTGTGGCATGGCTCTGTGGCAAGTGTTCCAACTGGGAGTAACTACAGAGGCTTTGCAAGCCGGGACATGGGGATCAGTACGCCCTCCTCCCAGGGCAGGGCAGTCCCGGCTGCGCTCCAGCCTTTGGGTAAGTTCACGTGTCCTTGGACAAGCCAGTTAACCGCGCAGTTCCCTCTGCTGGGAAATGGGCCTAGTAGCTTCACACAGTTTTCCCGGGGATCAAGTGAGTTACACAGTGCTAAGTGTTCAATAAATTCAATATATTAAGCTGAGACCTGAGGAATGGATGGAACTGGGATACGGAGGTGAGGTAAAGATGAAGGAGAGGAGGAAGAGGTAGGGGAGAGAGGACGAGAGTGTCCCAGACAGAGGAAACAACACATTTAAGAACAAATATGCAATAAATATTTCTGGAAGAATAAATTATTTAAGGGAAATAAGAGTAACGCCATCTCTCTAAGCCATGTTCTTTACCTGTTTTCCCTGGTACGGTGTGTCGGTGGCACAGAGTGGCACCTGAGCCAGGCACCCACAGGCAAGTCTGTGGCATATTTCTAGCTAGAGAGGCAATTGTTAAGGCACAGACTGAGTCCCCTCTTGGGGTCCCAAGAGCTTTTGGTCACTCCTTCAAGAGTGCCCAAGTCTCCCCCGGCCCCCTCCGTCTGCTGTTTCACCACCACTTCCATCCCCGGGGAGGCCTTGGCCAAGGTCACTGCAGAGAGCCCAGTGTCTTGCCTCGTGGAACAACCTGAGAGATGCAGGTGAGGGTCAAAGAACCATGAACTTGCGATCAAGGGTCCTGGATTCACGTCCTGGCTTTGCCGGCTGGTAGCTCCGTGACCTTGGTTGAGGCACTGGAAACACCAGTCCAGAGCACGCTGGACCCCCACGACGAGCAGGTTTAGGGTGGCTGATACAGTAGGGTGACCCACCGCCCAGGGAGTCACAGGACTGACAGGCTTCCTAGGACTTGTTGGGGGCTGGGATAAGCCTGGTACAGGCTGACACAATCAGACCTGGAAGGCTACGCCCGAACGCTGCGGTCAGGAGCCATAGAACTCCCCCTTCCAGACATGCAGGTGGCACACCAATCGGTGCCTTGATCACGCGCCCGCCATACACCCCCCGGCCAATCGCTGGCCAAAGCACGCTCTGAAGCCACCTATCC